>JBBPCX010000040.1:37594563-37616246 GCA_037974365.1 Hydrocynus forskahlii | reverse complement strand
AGATGGAGAGAGAGAGAGAGAGACAGAGAGACAGACAGAAAGAGAGAGAGAGAGAGAGAGAGAGAGAGAGAGAGAGAGACAGAAAGAGAGAGAGAGAGAGACAGACAGAGAGAGAGAGACAGAGAAACAGAGAGAGACAGAGAGAGACAGAGAGACAGACAGACAGACAGAGAGAGAGACAGACAGACAGACAGAGACAGAGAGAGAGACAGACAGAGAGACAGAGAGAGGAGTGTGAGAGAGACATCAAACCATTTTAAGATGTATTCATACCCCCCCACACACAGACAGAGCATCACTATATTCACCAGCTCCTTCTCCAGTTCTCCCCTGTCTCGCGCTTCCTCCTCTTCTCTCTCCCTCCGTCTCCTTTCTTCCTCTTCTTTCTCCTTCTGCCTCCTCTCCTCCTCTTCGCTCTCCCTCCGTCTCCTCTCCTCCTCGTCTCTCTCCCTCCGTCTCCTCTCCTCCTCTTCGCTCTCCCTCCGTCTCCTCTCCTCCTCTTCGCTCTCCCTCCGTCTCCTCTCCTCCTCGTCTCTCCCCCTCCGTCTCTCCTCCTCCTCCTCTCTCTCCCTCCGTCTCTCCTCCTCCTCCTCTCTCTCCCTCTGTCTCCTCTCCTCTTCGCTCTTCCTCCGTCTCTCCTCCTCCTCCTCTCTCTCCCTCTGTCTCCTCTCCTCTTCTCGCTTCCTCCGTCTCTCCTCCTCCTCCTCTCTCTCCCTCCGTCTTCCCTCTTCTTCGCTCTCCCTCCATCTCTTCTCCTCCTCTTCTTTCTCCATCTGTCTCCTTTCTTCCTCCTCTTCTCTCTCCTTCTGCCTCCTCTCCTCCTCTCTTTCTCGAGCAGGGGCAACGTTTGTTGGAGCCACAACTAAAAAAAAAAAAAAAAAAAAAAAACCACCACAACATTAACCACACTTGTAATGAATGTCTCACTTCATAATCGTGTTGAAATCCTCCTCTTTCATTCCTCTCTCAGGATCCGACAACCGGCTGATAATGTCTGGCAGCAGGTTGTAGATGGCATTATCCTGAAAGACAAAATACGCAATTACTATAATATCTAAAATATCCAATTACTAAAACTCAGATTTTCAAATGTACCCCCCCCCACAACTCAAACAGGGCCTGTGCAACACATTGAGGCAAAACATTGCAGGCGGAAACTATGATTCGAGTTGATGTTTAGTTAAATCACTTCTGTAACGTGTCTTTTCACAAAAAAGGTCAAAATGTTTGCATTCAGTCCAAGTTTTGCAGGCCTAGCTCTGCCTCACTAGTCTCATCATACCACATCACAGAAAACCTTGTATCCTGAATCTATTTATATTTCAAATCTGTCTGTATCCTTTATATTAACACTCACACGAAATGGTGTTTTATCTAAAATCTCAGCAGGTAGTGCAGGTCATTCTTAACACTCTTCTAACCGAATACTGTTTTCTAATTGTACAGAAATGCAACGTGTTCTTGATTAAACAGTATATTAAAAATAAATAAATACATGTTTTTAGCTATCCATTATGTAAAATTCCTTCGATGGAGACCAATCAAGAGGCAAATTTATGTACCTCGTGAATATCCATGTTTAACTTCAGTACAACAGTGGCTCGTTAAGACACTTTAATATCAACCATAAAACGACTATGTCCATACCACAGTCTAATCACAGAAATCTTATCCAGGTTCAATGCGTACTGAAGGAGGCGTGGCCACTAGATTTTGAAAACCAAGCTGATGAGGGACTACCTTAGCAGAAAGCTCGTTGAAGAAGTTGAGCGCGAGGCTGGTGATGTGCGGCTCAGGGTCGAGGAGGAGCACAGCGACCTCGCTGACCTGGCCTTTCACCTTCATCACATCCTTCAGCACCAGCTGCGTCAAAACCGTGATGGCAGTCAGACGCACGGACGCGTTTTCGTCACACAGCCTACGCAGACACACACATCAAGTTTGTAATGAGTTTGTAATGACAGTAAAGTGTAAAGTGACAGTAAACACATCACAGCACACAACACAAAATTCTTCCTCTCCATTTAACACTCAGTCAGTGGCTGGCCATTGCTTCACTTAGTGAATGGGTTAAATTCAGAGAAAGAATTTCACACTGTTCACACACACCAAAACAAACAGTTTCTTTGAAAGTGAAATGTTTCTTCTCTGCATTTAATCCATTTAACCCATTTATCAAGGGAAGCAGCGGGCAGCCAGGAGAAGTGTGTGGGGACGGTACCTTACTCAAAGGAACGTCAGGAGGTGCCACTAGCAGTCCTGGGATTTGAACCCACGACTTTCTGATCGCAGGGCGAACGCCCTAACCTCTAGGACACCAGTGCCTCCCCAAACACAGAGACGGGAACAAAACAAATCTAGAGCAGAGCGCTCAATAGCTGGCATTTCCTATTTAAGTCGCCAGCTCCACTTATTTGTGGGCACATCCTTGGCGGGACGTTACCAGTAGATCCGTCACGTTGTGACGTGAATTGCTCAGTGAGAAAGCGGCCACGGTACCTGGCGTACAGATTTGGGGTCCACGGCTCCAGAATGTTGGGAAAGCGAACCGTAAGGTCTCCGAGGGCAATGATGGTGTTCGCTCTGACGACTGGGAGAGGCGATTTCTCCAGCACGGTGAAGAGGAGACGTATATTATCCTTACACACCGCTGGACTAGTAAGAGGAAGAGAACGACAGAGACAAAACATTAAATTACAATTCAGATACCACAAATGCATGCATAGAATCTAAATGATGTGTTCTTTCAGGTGTGCCTTGATGTCTGGAGTAATGAGATCTGTAAATACATGTTTAGAGCGTTTTCCCCAAAAATTCCCCTAAGCATTTTAGACCTTGTTATTAATGGCTAAAATTAATGGTTATTAATGGAAATTTGCCAACGTAAGTCTTCATGGTTGAATGAGAATCATTAAATTACGGTTCAAATCACAACTGATAACAGAAGTACACATGAAAAGTTACTGTACAAAACGGTGTGAATTTCAGAGAGACATGCTCCTCTTTAAACTGAACCAGTCATTTTCAAAAAGTAAGGTTTTCTGACAGGACTGAAGAGATTTAGTTATATCAGTAGTGTTTTGTTTTCTTCACCTGATCATCATGTACTGCGAGAGCGCGAGGCAGGCGGCCGTGTTGAGCTGTGGGTGAGGGAATCGGCCCGGAGAGCGACAGACCTTCACCAGCAGCGGCAGAAACGCACTCAACAGGTTCCCATCTACAAACACACAGACCAGACCATATATGAAAGCAGAAGTGAGTTTTGTTTATATTAAGGGAAAGAAAAGAAAAAAAAAAAAAAGCCAATTTCAAACTCCCGACCATTAAAAAAAGTGCAAAAATGAATACATTAAAATAAAAATAGTAATGTGAATAAATATCTAAATTTTAAAAAAATCCATCCAAACGAAATGTCTTGCATCTTTAGTCTCTACATGCTGGTGCGTGTTCTAATGAAACCACCACCATGTTTCACCTCCGCCTCCCACCACTCTGACCCAGACTAACTTTCACAAATTAAATTCAGTTACTGAATATACTCATCAGGTGAAGATACACCGACCCTTGAAAATCTCTTTTAAATACCTGTACTATACACAGGAATTTCCCCCTTTTAAAAAAAAATAAAAGTAGTATGTAATCATTGTCAACAGCAGCAACAACAACAACCCTTTACATAAAGAAATAAGTGATGAAAAGAGGACTCACCGGCCAACAGCTCCGTTTCACAGATTTTCCGGATGAACTCTGCCTCCGTGTCCTCTGCTGAGGCGCCCGTCAGCCCGAGCTCCTCCTCCACGGCGCTGTCGTTCGCCCCCTGCCGAACAAAACAAGATTTAAGTTAGACGCAAATTTAAATGGACAACAAGAATTCAAATCAAACACATCAGCTGTGAAACAACTTTTGCTCTCTCCCTCTCCACACCCTTAAGGACCTGTTAAGCCTGTTATCGCCTTAGGTCCTTGACATTCTGGTGGCAGACTGATATCACACAGTATTAAAACACAGTGGGTTAACATTTCATTTGAAATACGACCACTGCAATTGTGTCCAACAGTCAAATAAAAATGTTTAAATTAACATACATTATGACAAGTGAATCAGTTTTTATAAATGTGAAAATGTATTGGCTTTAAATGATCTTTACGTTTGCGGTCACGAGATTTATAAGGACATGTTTTGGGAAATATGTTAAAAACCGTGTTCAATTTTCCGTTTTAAATATTTCCCCTAAGCACTTTAGACCTTATTTATGGCTAAAAAAAAATTTGTTGATGCAAATCTTTAAAAACGTCATGCCTGAAATCACTGGAACCAAGATTTCGTGAGAATCTTGGTTATTTCATGACCGTAATTGTCAGAAGAAGGTCACAGGGTCAGTTATGCCCAGTGCTGAAACATTTACGGAGTCCATAACCAAAAAGAAACAGACCTTGTTCTTGCCAAGAGGCCCCTTCTCCTTCTCCTCTTTCTCCTCCTTCTCTCCTCTCCTCCTCCGGAGCTCGGAGCTCACACTCCTTTCCAGGTGAGAGACCTGCCAGAAGGCCACAGCTCCACACAGAGACAGCAACTGGGCCAAACTCACACAGCTCACTGAACACACAACCACACACCAGACAGAGGGGAAGTGGGGGAGATCAGTGTTTTACCTTCGCATTGATTTGTCTGTACTACTATAAAGTAAAGGGGCCTGGGGCAGCTGCTGGCCTGGTGGTTAGGGCGTTGGCCCTGCAATCAGAGGGTTGTAGGTTCGAATCCTAGCACTGCTAGAGTCAGCACTAAGGTTCCCTTGAGCAAGGTACCGCCCCCACACTCTGCTCCCCGGTGCCCCTCGTTGGCGGCAGCCCCCCGCTTCACTTGGTGAATGGGTTAAAATGCGGAGAGAGAATTTCACACTGTTCACGTTGTGCTGTGGTGTGTTCACGCATGACTATAAGGGTTAATAAATTAAAATTATAGTCAGGCGTGAACACACCACAGCACGGCGCGATTCTTTAACTGCATTTAACCCATTCACCAAGTGAAGCAGGCGGCTTCACTAGCAGTGCCGGGATTCGAACCCACAAACTTCTGATTGCAGAGGCAACTCCCTAACCACCAGACCACCAGCTGCACCAATTTCGAACCGTAAATACTGTGAAAGAATGGCATTATGTAGTGGTAGTTCAAGTTTAATACCGTAACTACAATGGTTGCGTCTTGGCAAAAAGGTACATTAACAGTAAATTATTTGAAAACAAGAGACTTAAGCAAATAAACAAATAAGTAACCTAAATAAGATTCTTTAAAATCTACAACTACGTGGTGGTACCTTTTTAAAAACGTCTTCCAGACTACTATGGCAGTAAAATCGTTAAGAATATCGTTGTATGTTCAAAATAGCATCACGGTATCAGTCATGTAGTATTTATCTTGAATTTAGCTCAAACTCTGCCCTGAGCCAGTCAGCTCTAATATCCAGAGGCCCCCGATTAGCTGGGTCTGGGGGGTAAATTACCCAACAAGACTGAACTCGCCTGAAATCTGGGAATAAAGGCGGAAGTTTCGGCCAAATGCTGCAGGAGTGTTTCCTTCCCATTAAAAAGTAACTCCAGCAAGCGAGGAACACCCCCTGAGGAAGCCAAGGCTTTATTCTTCACCTTGCTGTTCCGGGCCCTGGGTTCCCTCCGACATTTGTGACTGGTTGGGCTCCCCGGCCTCCGAAATCTGCTCCAACACGAGGCGAGCAGAGCGCTGAAGGAGGCCTGCACACAGCTGATCAGGAGACTCAGCCAGAAAATAGAAGAGACGGATGGCTTGTTCCATGAAAGTCTGCCAGTGAGGATCTGACAAGATGACTCCTATAAAGAACAGGGAGACAACAGTTTATACAGCTTTCCTATTTCTCAGATATAAGGACAACTTATGTGTACCTATTATTTTTATTCATAAATATATATATATTTTTAATATAATATATATTTTTTTAAATATTTATTTATATATAGTTGTACAGATTTTATTCTATCGTTTTGCTGCTCTAACATTTGTTCTGTCCAATCTCTGCCGTAACAGTGCAAATTTCTCCACTGTGGGACTAAAGGTTTAACTTATGTAAAAACGAATTAAAAATCAGATGTGTTTAGCATACCGTCAGCGATGGCCTGGGTCAGACAGCTGAAGAGATGATGATCCACAGGCAGCCGGAACGGAACTCCTTTAGATTGCTGAAACAAACAAAAAAGTAATGGGACACTTATTGATATGGAGGATGTGTGTATGTGCGTGTATACACACTAGCAAAAGATGAAAGTATGCTTATTGACAGCCGTGATCCGAGGCAAGGCAAAAACTTTGGAAACATTAACTAAGCGAGAGTGGTTTGAGGTTGGTAGTGTCCTAGTGGGTAAAACACTACTGACCACTGCAACCTGATGACCATGAAGTTGCAGGTTCAAACCCACCTCCCCTTAATGACTGAGACCGCCCCTGTAACTAAGTTGCTCTGGATAAGGGCGTCTGCCGAATGCCGTGCATGTAATGTAATGATGGGTAATGTAATGATGGCACCAAGGGCACCCATGTTCAAATACCCACTAGCTTCTAGAAAACCTTCCAGTGTTGTACACCATCTCGGCTACCTTCGTGCATGTTTCAATCATCTTTATTAAATTCACTGTCTGTTTGGACTACATTTAAACTGTTGTATGTAAACTATGAGTGATTGTTCAGTTGGCTGATAAATCCCTGAATAAGGTGCTAAAAGGTAAGACACTCCACATTTGAGGCAGGTATTCACTTCTCTAAACTCATGATGCTAAATTGTGGAAATACATTTGCATTACTTGTTAGCCACACCAACCTCTTTGATCCAAAACCTAAAGAATGTTGATTTATAACTGCACTGCATTTCGCCTTCAAAAATGTCACCCGTGAATCCAGTCTGCGTTCCGTGGATCGTACTTACTCGGACGTGGTCCGTAATATTGGCGATAGTGATGACTGTGTCTCTGGCCAGCAGGTAATCTTCAGTGACCTTCTCTCCCAGGGCCACAGAACAGAGTGTATCCAAGTTACTGAGCACCACTTCCCTTTCAGCACTGCATGCACACACAAACAAAATGAGGAAGCATTCTAGAAATATCAAAGAGAATATAGTGTAAGTGACAAACATTTATAGACTCAAACTCATGGGGACACACGTTCCATATTCTGAGCAGGCAGGCTGGATGAGCACAGTGGGTTGTAACTGGAGCCTCATTATAACCGGTGCAGTCATCAGAATTTGTATGGCTATATATTTTAAATTACAGATGACGAGTTCATGTCTCACCGTGCTGCCATGCCCAGCAGCAGGACTGCAGCTCTCCTGTGCAGTGAAGAAGTTTCCCTCTTTCCAGAGAACCTCTCCCACAAAACCTGCACCACGGACGCCTGCAGAGCGCTCTCACTACCAAAAAACTCCTGCACCTAGAAAGACAGAGAAAGATGGACAGACTGAGTGCAGTGTGGAGATAAACTGTGTATGAATAAAACAGGGGAAAAAAAACCCCCAAAAACAATACTTTAAATGAACAGCCTTTTCCAATCCTAGTTACAAACTGCAGACTTTAGTGGCTTTCCAGCTCCAATCTCACAATTTATTTAGTTTAACCCCTTAAAACATGCGCTGCCTCTATCAGACTTCAGTAACTGATTTGTTTAGTAACTGCAATAACGCAGATGAGATAATGAATAATAAATCTAAGGTTCGAAAGGTTGGGATTGTGTTTCTTAATCCTGCTCAAACAAACCCGATCCAGATTATTATGGAGCCCATATTATGGAGTTGGATTAGGTCTGTCAGGGTAAGGGATTTCTGTTACTAGGAGCAGGATTAAGAAACTGTGCTAGAGCAAAGAATGTGTGTGTTATATTGGTACACCATTATACGCTCACATTCAAGAGGGCAAAACAGCAAAGACTAACAGTCGGCGTTCGGAAACTTAAACATGATCCGCAGCAAGTGAATCATTTACTCACTATTTCCTCCAGACACTGAATGGTTCCCAGGGAGGCGTCGACCATTAACTCAGACAGACTGTCCACGAGAGTCTGGGCCTTGGCTCTGGCAGGAGCAACGGGCAGAAAACAACGACAAAAAAGAAAAAACTTATTTTTAATGTTCTACAATGACTTGTTGATCTTGGTTAAAGGCTCCTCAACACCGTGTTTCTGTTGATGCATTTAAAAACGTAGATTATGACACTTATCAACAGACTGGCAGGACTCGGATTGTTCTCAGAAGTACAATCAGCAAATAACGGCTCACTTGACCGCACTAAACAGCAGAGGAAAAAACTGAATGCGCTTCATTTCGACCAAAGAAGCGACTGAAGTCTCTCTTTAAAATTGGGAAAACGGCTAATATGCAAGCTTAAACTTAATTCAAAAGAAATACTGTTTATTTTTGTTTTCAGTGCATCACTGCTTACATTATTATTTGCATTTCAAACGGCAGTATCCATTTGTTTATATTCCATTTATTCGGTTTATGGTTTTTGTGATTTTTTTTAAAGACAGCAGTAAATAAAAGGTTAAAACCTCTGAAGAATGTGACTGTGTACATTGTGAAATTAACACACGCGAAATAATCGCGATATCGTGAAACTGTGATAATTGTGCCATCAAAATCTGTAATCTTGACATCCCTAGAGATCAGACCCCTGAGAGGAGACACGCTCACCTAGTGTTGTCGCCCTGAGGGTTGAGGTAAAGCCGCCTGTATGCTTGTATTACAGCATCTTTGACTGCAGCATCGGTGGACCAGACCAAAGGCAACATCTTTCTCACCCCGCACACCGAGTCTGCCACGCTGAACTCACGTGCCGCCACACAGAACTGCACTGCCTCCTGAACCACTGGGGGAGAGAGAAGGACGCTCAATTCAACTTAACCAGACAGGTGCAGAGAACAATAAGAGAATTTATTGCCTTGGACTTTAAGGGCACATATTGCAGTTCACACCATGCAATTAATTTTTGGGGTGCATGTCTAATACAGCTGTCTCCGTCTTTAATTACTGGCTAAACGTCCTGCCACAAGAGAAACGTTTTGGTATTTGTCATTTGAGATCTGGGAAACTTGGAGGCCAAGTCAACATCAACCCATGTTCCTCAAACCATCTCAGAACAATTTCTGCACTGTGGCAGGACCCAAGGTTTCCCAGAACACTGTCCAGAGAACGACACTGCCTCCACTGGCCCAGCTCTTTCCACACAAGAAACCTTCACTCATCAGACCAAGCTACCTTCCTCCTTTTTTTTTTGAGACATTTTTAACATCCAAGTGACAGATGCGATAGATAAAAAGTCTAGAAGAAATATAAGACAAACCACTGAGATGGATAAAGGACTTTTGTTGTGTTCAACTGTATACTGATCCTAAAGGTGATGAGTATACTGTGTCATTGGAGCCCTTACAATTTACTTATCAGCCACATTCTAACCTGCAATTTATAGACGTTGCAAGTGATCTGTGCCCTTCTGCTGCATTATTACTGGGTAAGATATGTTGCTTTCTGTTTTTGGTCAATACTTTCTGCTACTCAGTGTATACAGACATACGTATACTAACAGATATAGATGTATATACATCTAGATTTATAATTTTGTATAATTTGTATAGTATACTCTTTTTGCTGCTCTTACTTTGTTTCTGTCCTCTTTCTGCCGTAACAACGGAAATTTCCCTCTTGTGGGAGTAATAAAGGCTCATCTTATCTTACCCTACCTTACATGTGGAGGTTGAGGGCATCATTGACAACGGCTGCAATCAACAAAAACACCCCCCCCCCACCCCCCAATAACCACACATCAAAACGAAGCCCACTAACCCACTGATCAATCAAAAGTGCACCACAACTTTGTTTTACTTATTTATCTAGTGAGCTGCTACGTGAACTCAAATACCCCTTCGGAGCCCCGTCTTATCAGATGTAGGATCATTCCAGTGGAAAATGTCCTTAATACAAATATATTAGCCAATATGTAGATCCCAGCCCAATTACACAGATAATAACTCTTCACCTGTGGTGGTTTTCCAGTACAGCATGTTGTTAATGATAGAAATGGCTCTCTCCACCTGCCGGGCAAAACTCTCAGTATCTCTCAGGTACTGAACCAACATCTCCTGCTTTTTCAGCTCGTTCTCCTTCCCCTCATCTGCGTCGTTTTCTCCTCCTTTCTGCGGCGTGGCCGGCTGATCACTGACGACTGGCTCCGACTCCTGCTTCTCCTCAGGACCTTTCAGGAGCAATGAAGCGCGGTAAGACTCACAGAAACAGTGCAATAACAGAATAATCACAGCATAACAATACAGTCATGGTAAAAAGTAAAACTACTTCCCTCTTTTTCTGTTCATTGTTTGTACAGTTTGTAGCACTGCGAGTTTGTGTGCAAGAGTGTAAAATGCACAGGTGTCTATACTTTTCTGAACTATTGCAGTAGTGTTTGTAGAGCAGCTTTTCTATGTGCTGTTTTCCAGCAGCTTCACTCCTGATTCAGTTAAAGAATCAGAATCATGTCACTAAGTTAACCTGCACCCTCAGATTACCAAAGACAGAGTTCACAGCCGACTAGATCCAGCAGAGAGCTGAAAATCTGTGTTTCTCTCACACACACACACACACACACAGTGTCAGCACCTCCCACCACCTACCCTCCATATCTCTAGAGGAGCATGAAAGGGGAGGGGCTTTGTGAATATGGGCGGGCCCTTACAACAAAACAGCCAAACTCCACTGCCCTGTCAAGATTACCCGTCCAATCAGAGCACAGAAAACCTCAGACTCTCATCCAGCCAGCTCACATTCGCCTTGGTATCATCACTGGGCAACGTTCACTAGGACCAAGAAAGGAACGGAAAGACGAAAGTATGTACCTGGTGCTTTCTCCTTCGTGTTTTCTCTCATAAAGGGACATTTGGTAGAGGGCCTTATCCAGAGTGACTTAGTCAGTCAGTCCCAGGGCCAGTCTTCCAGTCATCAGTTACAGAAACAAAATCTAACATCCAAACCTCAAGACCACCTCCACTTCTGCACCCACTCCCACATACCTGTGAAGAGAGAAGCCAGCGTGCCGAGCAGTGTGTCTGAGTTCAGATTAGCCAGAGCAGAGAAGAACGGAGACTCAGGATAAAGACCTTGGGCTCGCACGCACAGATGAACTGCCTGTCTAAAGAAAAACACACACACAAAGATAAGACCCCTGTACAGTCGACTCCTAAAATTCACGGGGGTTACGTTCCGACAATTGTGAAAAACTGAATTTGTGGGGGGAAAAACAAAACAAAAAACAAAAAAAAAAAAAACCTTGTCTAGCACCAGTATCTTGCAAAATAATGATAAATGATGGTCTTTTTTCCCTTTTAACTGACTTAATACAAATGAACAAATGTAATTTTATAATAAATTAATTAGATGTGCTACCCTAAATATGCCCCCAAATATGTTCCCAAAACAATTTCATTTCATTTCAAACTCAGCCTAATATATTACCTTTAAGAAAAATGTATATGTAAACTCGAGACGCTCCACACTGAAACTGTCCTGATGCTGAATTCTGAACTGCAGCGTCACAGGGCAGCAGCCAATCAGCAGCAAGAAAAAATGAATAATGTTCTCGGATTGGCTACTTTCAAACCTCCCGTCTCCGAGTACAACAGTATTTCCTCCATCCCAAAATCCGCTTTTGTATACACTTGCTTTGCGTTCTCTCGACAGTACCAAAAAAATGTAGTTGTTTTTAGTATGGAAATGGAGCCGATTTGTTTTTTTGACAGACATTACAAAGACATAGGCGTAAATAGACATGGACATTACATTACAGATATATATCTTGTGTGGGATACGTGAGACATATGGACATGGAACACACATCCGGGTGGGAGGAGGATGTGTGTATGATGGATGTGTATATGTTCAATTGTTTGAAATGTGTTTGAGATGATAGTTAGTTCCTCTGGCTGCTCTGTCCCCGACCACGGCCCTGATGATAATAACCCCAGGGGGAGCCCGTGACATCGGAGAGTAGTAAGAGGGGCATCAGAGGGTGTGTGATCCTGAACCCATAAGGCCCCCCCCACCCACCAACACCCCGTCGATAACCGACCCAGGCAGCCGGGTCCAACCCGTTCCCACGAATTTGCAGGAGTTTCCACGAACACTTATTAGTTTGGTTCCAAGAAACAAAAAAATCGGAACGGCCGAGGCTGCGAACTCAACCACGACATCGCGGGGGGGGGTGGTCGACTGTATTATCAGAAAGAAAGGTTGTTCTGAGTGCTTTACCATTCCTGTTACCTGTATTTGCAGTGTCTGAGGTACTGGGCGATTTGGATGGCGGTGTCTTGGTCACACTTGCCCTGTTCCTCCCACTCCTCTTCATCGTCTTCTCTTTCTGCATCACTACCAGCCGCCAGGTAACTTCTGACCGTGTTTGAGAGTTCTGGCTCCATTGCAGCCCACAGATCATGTGCTGAGATCACAGCAACTAAGACGAGACACAGGATTAGATTAGCGAGAAAGCTGCGAGGGAGGAAAGATTTCTAATCAAACCGTAACCAGCATGCACACAACTGACATGCCTCTTCAGTTAAAGAATCAGAATCATGTCACTAAGTTAACCTGCACCCTCAGATTACCAAAGACAGAGTTCACAGCCGACTAGATCCAGCAGAGAGCTGAAAATCTGTGTTTCTCTCACACACACACACACACACACAGTGTCAGCACCTCCCACCACCTACCCTCCATATCTCTAGAGGAGCATGAAAGGGGAGGGGCTTTGTGAATATGGGCGGGCCCTTACAACAAAACAGCCAAACTCCACTGCCCTGTCAAGATTACCCGTCCAATCAGAGCACAGAAAACCTCAGACTCTCATCCAGCCAGCTCACATTCGCCTTGGTATCATCACTGGGCAACGTTCACTAGGACCAAGAAAGGAACGGAAAGACAAAAGTATGTACCTGGTGCTTTCTCCTTCATGTTTTCTCTCATCTCTTTAAGTTTGGTTGTTTCTTTTTCTAGAGGATTCTTTAAATCCATGCTGCTCAGCTGTACAAAAACAAACAAAAATAAAAAACATAACTTACAAGTTTATACATATACTACACATCTATATTTATATTTTTGCATAGTGTGCTCGTTTATTCTATACTGTCGTGTATCTTTATTCTATTGTTTTTGCTGCTCTTACTTTTGTTCTGTCCACTTTCTGCCGTAACAGAAATTTCTTACTTGTGGGACTTGGGCCTCGTCCACACGGACATTTGAACCTTGGATAAATGAACGCACTCTGCACACCACAGGCGTTTTTTTTAATCGTTTTGTATCTGTGCTTGACTGGCGTTACACTGGCGTTCGTCTGACGCTGTTTAACTCCAGCCTGCAGCCCAACATGTAGTTTCATGTATTCACCTGTGGGGGCAGTAATTATTCTCTCCAGATTGTTTACGTGTTGGGATTTGTAGTTTTACGTTTTCCTTCAAAACTTGATTTGTCGCGGTTCCCAGAACAATTGAATCATGGGACATACTCAGTCCTCCAGAATGTCAACTGAACGCCATGTAAACGCAGAATCGGCGTTTTCTTCACGTTCGTCAGGATTTTGGCAGAAATTGACTGCAAGAAAACGTTGCACGCAGCGTTTTGACGCCACACGAACGCGCAGCCGCCCGAGCGCCGGGGCTGAACGCCCGTGTGGACGCTGGGATTCGCTCTGATGAGCAGAAAAATGGTCGGCGCTCATTCCGCGCTCACCTGGCGCCACGAACGCCCGAAAAACGACCTGATTCAGATGGTCATGTGGACGAGGTCTGATAGAGGTTTATCTCATCTCTTATAAAGTTGACAGCTGCAAGTCAGTGGATACAATCAGTACATGAGTAAATCTGAAGCTAAAAACAGGGAAAGATCTGTACATTTTTGTGCACTTTTAAATCAGTGTATATACCTTGCAGCTGTATGGATTGTGGGCGATGAAGGCAGCCAGGAGCTGGATAGCACTCTTACAAACATGGACTGATTTATCACCAAGACGACCAACAGCAAACCCCATCACTTCAGTGTATCTACATAATGGCAAAGCCTGAGGGAGAGAAACAGAGACAGAAACATACGCTGTTGCTTCAGGATCATAAAAGTAACTCCCCACCTTTATAATAAACACACTGTACCTTGCTGTTGACAATTCGGGTGTACACCTGCAGCACCCGAGCTCTGACGTGCGAGTGCGTGTCGTGAATGTGCTCCTGGAGCGTGTCGAGGAAACGATCTCGATCCGCTCGGCCAGAATCGTCCAGCTTATCTCCACTTAACACACGTATCAGCACCTCTCCCAACACCTCACACACGGCCACACGCATACTGGAACTCTACAAACACACACAATCAGACTCAATCGGATTTCAGTTTCGAGCAGTCTAGAAATTTAGCATGTTGTGATCACCCTCAGATTACCAAAGGTGAAGTTCAAAGCCTGTTGGATACAGCAGAGAACTGAGGGTCTACTTGTACTGGCATGCATGTTCATACACTGTTAGCTCTATTCACTCTCTCTTTCGTCTTTCTTAACAGAGGAGATATGAGTGAGTGGCTAAATCTTGCCTACATCTGGATGAGCACCCAGCAACCTTGATCCCATCATTCAGCCTGATGTTCCTACTCGCTCCCTCCACCCCTCCAAGAACATTGTCTGGCTCTGCCCCCCCTATACATAAGGAGAACCCAGTCCACACTGGTCTCATTCTGGTTCCCGGTCCAGACCGGTCTCCTTCTGGTTCCCCACTGGTGGAAGGAGCTGCCCAAGTCCATAAGAGCAGCAGAATCTCTCTCCATCCTCAAAGCCCTCCTGAAGACTCATCTGTTCAGAGAGCATCTCCTCTTCTACTGCACTTAATCTTCTTGCACTACTCTTACATAAAGATTTAGCACTAGTTCTCAATTCTGGTTCCCACACTGTCCTGAAACTTGAATGGTGTCCTCATATTGTTAGGATTAAAAGTGTCTGCCAAATGATCACCATGTAATGTAATGTAACTGATGTTGGCACGGACCTCTCCCTCCAGGTGTGTAAGGAGCACACTGATGTTTGGGATCATGGCTTCAGGAACTAGAGTGCTGAGCTCAGACAGGAAGGCAGAGAAAGCCTTCACTCCAGAGCCCTCTCTGGCCAGCTCATCGCTGGACTTCAGCCCAATCTCTCTGGAACAAATGCATGGAACGCACAGTGAACATCAAAACACGTCTCTATGAAACAGAGGCAATAATGAAAGAAAAGCACCAGTGAAATTTAAATTGTTTATACTACCGCTTCAGCACATTTTACCTCATAATCTCGCCTACGATGGCTCGGACTTCGTACTCGGAGCTCCAAGTTGACACTGCCTGCGCACACACTGAGGAAAGCTGCTCGAAGTGCTGTAGCAACTGAATCACCTTCACACACGCTCCTGCAAAAAACACACCACACACACGAGGTTTATGTAAAAGTAAGGTTCATTCTTCTGCTTCCCTGCACTCTAAAACAAAAAAAAAAAACAACGCTGTTCTACAAGTAATGGTTACAATTACAAATGAACATGTGTTTTTTTTACAGGCAAACCATTGCTTCATTGTTTTTTATATTTTATATATATATATATCTATCTCATGTCTGTGTGAGTGTGTTTCACCTACCAAGCATGTGGTTGTATTTCTTCACCATCACCCCTAGTACATGTATGATGGCATCTCGTGTGGGTTTGTTCTTCACGTGGCCAACTGTGGGATTCTCCAGCAGCTTATAACAGCAACACGTCACACAACTACACACAACCCAGGTTAGATCAAGAGAAAAACGCAAAATACATTTAGGACATTTTCAAACAGTTGTCATATTTAGATACATACCTACAAATTTAGAAAAAGATGAAAAAGAAACAAACAAACAAGAAATCAGTTATTGCCATAAGGAACTATCCAATTTTCTGTCATAAACAACTCAACAAAAAAAAAATTGGTATATGAACGTTAAGCACAGTTTATAGAGAGCAAAGTATTTAAAGAGTATACTCACACTAGGCAAGGCATACCGAGCCCAAGCATGTCTGACCCCCAAAACCCTGTTCATTTGACAAGTGCGATAAATCTATAGTGGCTGGGCACGCTTGAGGATGTGGACCCGTTTCAGTTGGACAGAGGAGCGATAATCATCTATCGTGACCACTAACTGTGCCCAGGGGCGTCCCGATTAACTAACAAAGAAATTAGACTGCAGAGATGCAGTGTTTGCTAGAAATATGGGAAGATGAGAGGAACAACAGGAACAACTGGGTCCAACACACATTTGGCAAAACAGGCAGATACCTTCAGGCTTGGGGATATGAACTACTGAATGATGTGACCAGCTAAAAAAAACAAAAAAACCCCCCAAAAAACAGAGGTTCACTATCTGAAGGTGCAGGATGCCCACTGGACAAAAAAGATAAAGCAGTAATGTGATGTGACATAGGCATGCTTGGGTCCAAATGTGAAGGCAGGCACCCAGGGTAGTGAGGAGATGTACAATCATGTTCAGGCACGGTACCAGGCAGGCCTTGTGCAAGTACACTCCAAGAGATAACTAATACTGAAGACAGGGGCTTGGATATCCACCTGACAAACTCCTCCTCCACGAGTGAGAGGTTCCACAGAGAGCGGATGTCCAGCTGGAGCAGTTGGCTTAGACACTGCAGCACAGTTTCTCTCTCGCTGTCCCACTGCTGCAGGCCCTTACCAGCCTTCTCCTTTTTACGGCCCTGCAACACACACGCTTCAGTGATGACTGTTCGTTTCTGCCTCGTGTCTTTACACAGATGAGATTCAAAAGACTAAAACATCCTACAAACATATGCTGACGGGAGACCTGACAAAGATTCAGTCAGGACTGAAACATGGACATCTGTCAAGCTTCCCAGCTTCTGTTTGCCGTAGTCGCATAACAGGGGTCAACCACGATCGGCTAAATATATTTTTGGCAGGCTGCCTCAAACAGAAATCCTGAAAATCAGTTATGCAATCCTGCCACGACCACAAATAATGTGCCAAGGCTAGAATGGGTCCGTTAAGAATGTGAACATCTGACAAAACTAACTTTGTTCCTACTACCTTATCATTAAAACTCTAACAGTGCCAGGACAATACCTTGCTGGGTGCCGTCACTATGCTCTCCCTGCAGGAGTCACTCTCCAGATTCTCTGTGAGTTTACAAAGCAGGAACACGCTCATCTTCACGGCGTTCAGCTGCTGTTTGCGGTCCGCTGCAGACAGCGTGCCGGACAGGAGCGCGGACGGCAGAGAGACGGACAGGCCTCGGACCACTGAGAGCACAGGAGAAAGTGGTGAATTGTGGGACATTTAGTATCAGAAGTTATCTGAACCACCGCAACCAACCTTGTATGAGAAACTCCAGGGCATCCTCCTTCAAACCCACATCCACTGTGCGACAGTGCCTTTGAAAATTTAAATAAAATACGTCAGTCAAACAGTGCATCTTCAGCAACAGAGACTAAAGGGAAAAGGGGGCATTTGGCTGAAGCTCTTATCCAAAGCGTCTCACGGTCGTCAGTTACAGGGACAGCCCCCCTGGAGACACTGAGGGTTAAGTGTCTTGAACAAGGACACAATGGTAGATCTTTATTTTGTTATCATTTTTAAAATATCAGGCCCAATGAGCAAAATACCCAGTATTCCAGATGACGACTCCATCTGTCTGCTATAAAATCAAAAACAAAATACAGAGCCGTCATTTAACCAAATTATGTTCAACGGCTATGCAGACTAACAACCTAGTCAGTCCTGTGTACTGGCAGGTTAGGAAACTAATATCTAAAATCTAGGATTTTCAGCAGTGATAGTCAGGCCTGCCTGCATGATCATTATTGCTTATCCTAGTTAAAAGTGTTTTCATTTGTTAACACCAAACAGTAAGGGCGCGAGTGAGCTCTATGCTGTTTCCAGTAGGGAAGTAAGGGACAGCCTGATTCCCCTATTTTTCAGTTTGTCTTAATGCAAAAATAAACACTTAGAAATCAGGCGGTGTACTTACTGTAGAACACTGTACACTGTGTCAAAATGTTCCAGAATGCACAGCGGGCCCTGGCTCCTCAAAGCACCTTTAAATCCTGATTCAGAGAAGAAAGAGAATGAACTACAGGACTAGAGGACTACATGGTCTTTAGAGCATATATGCCATATTCAAAAGTATTAAAAAGAATCTAAAAATGCAGTTTAAAAAAGAAAATCAGTGAATGCAGAGGCCTAACAAGCAGCAAGGAAACATACGAACATTTAGTGGGTAATTCATGTTGTATATACACACCGTTCAGGTAAGAGGGCAGCTGCTTAACTGAAAGCACTTCTTGAACCACATACTGGTTGATGGCTCCTGATTTTAGCAGATCATCCAAAGAAACTGGGACCACGAAATCCCACGACATAGCTGTCAACACAAAGCAAACCTCCACAGCTAAGTACAAACGTTTACATAGAAAGATGAGATGAAGATGAGAAGATCTATTTATTAGTTCCACATGTGGGAAATTTGTACAAAGAAAGTAGAAGCAGCAAGACCTATAGAATAAAAACCAACACATAACAATATAATGTAAAAACTATAATACAAAAATATGAAAGTTTGTACGTACGTACATATACACGCACACACACACCCCTATTAAGAACCTACATTTTACCCTAGGTAATTCTCAGTTTCTCTGTCAGCAGGATGTGTTAGTCCGAATATAAAAGAGATAAAGGAGATAAAGAGAGTTTCCTAGTTTTATTGACTTCATTTAAAATACCGTTAGCATGTTAGCTACAGCAGAAACCACGAGGTCATTTTTTACAAAAACAGAAACAGCTGGTAAGTATTATAAATATGCAGTTAAGAGACAATGCTGCAGCAGTCCTAACGGAGTGACACGTTTCTTAAACAAATTAATAAATAAAATAAAAGCTGTTTTGTACATTCTAACCGTGAGCTGAAGAGGCTAGCGTTAGCACATTAGCTTCTGAATTCAAACCACACAGCTGAGGAAACAAACGGCAAACAGACACAAAATCAGGCCCAAACAGGCCGTGATACTCACCTCCAGAGAGAAGAGGAGTTTAATCAGAGAGCGTTGGTGTGGAGACTGAGGCTCTGAACTGGTCTGGACACGGAGTGTTTCTGTTTTCCTCCCTGAAGTTTGAATTCCCTCATAAGCCCGCCAAAGAAGTGCGTCACAGCCCGCCTGCTGATCAGATAGTCATGAGGATCCGCCTGCCGGGGGCTCAACCAATCACAGCAACGAGGAGATGAGCTACAGATCCGCACTTTCACAGCAGGCTGAGGAGGCTTCAACACTTCAACGGACACAGCTCAGAAATAAACAAACAAATAAACAGATAAACAAATAAACAAAAATATACAAAAAACAAAAATGAACAAAAGGAACGGAAATAAACAAAACCTGAAATAGACAACAACAAGCAAAAACTAAATAAACAGAAAAAAACAGAAATAAACAAAAAAAAACGAAATAAACAGAACAAACAGAAACGAAAACAAACAGAAATAAACAGAAAGAAAATGTAAAAATAAACAGAAAGAAAATGTAAAAATAAACAGATTATATATATAAATAAACATAAATAAGCAGAAGGAAACAGAAAGAAACAAAGAAAATAAAACAAAATAAACAGAAGAAACATAAATAAACAGCAACAAACAGAAAAAAACAGAAATACACAGAAAACAAATAAACTGAAATAAACTGATACTTACCTTCTGTTATTTTCTTTAAAGCAGTAGTAAAAGGAAACAGGGGTCTCAGGGTCTAAAAGAACAGATAGAGGTGTTTTATTTGCCTACAGGCCTCTGAGTGAAAAGGATTTTATTTTTCTGAGGTTTTATGTGTGATGTTAATAAAGGTTTACCACTGTTTTAGATTAAAGAGGAAATGGAATATCCAATTACACATTTAAAACGATGAATAATTAGAACAATGCCTCACACTTTATAACTTTTCCTTCTCCTTATTTTTAGGATGATAATGTAGTGTCTGTACCCTTGTTTGTTCTTTTTTGTAGTTACATTTATATACTGGTGATAGTTCTGAACCATTGCAATAAACAGTGGAAACACAAAAGAAGTATCGTGTTTAATACACTTAAATGACAAATACGACAATGACAACATCCAACATGTGAGTATAAAATGTGTTTTACTAGAAATGTATGTGTTCTAGAGTAATACATCTCTGCTGTGTGTTTAATCTACTTCTTTGTGTGTGAAACAGGCTGTGTGTGTGTAACTTTTAAATTTAGGTGCATATAGGATCACCTAAAAAGTAAAACATATGCACAAACAGCCTCTTGATTTTACAAAGGAAAAGTTTCGTGTGGCTTGTTAAAGTAATTTCCATATAAATGATTTAGTATTTTCAGTTAAATGACAGAACCCGGAACAACTAGAGGTGTAAATGAGCACAGTAACGTCTTCATCTGCATACTAATCAATACCTCACACTAATCAATACCTCTCCTTAACGAGTCGATAGGCAGTAACTGTCCATGCAGCTGTGTATTTCAGAACATTTCATCTGTTTTAGTCTCCTCATTGTTATTTTTATCTCAGGCCAAGGACTCTTATTATGAAATTTGTCATGCCGAGGAAACAGCACGTGTGTGTGAGTTCCAGTGGATCTGTGTGAGGAACCCTGTGAGTGTGTTACATCTCTGGTTATGTCTGGGGAACCCTGTCTGTGTGTCGGATCTCTGGTTCTGTGTGAGGAACCCTGTGAGTGTGTTAGATCTCTGGTTCAGTGGAGCTGTGTGAGGAACCCTGTCTGTGTGTTAGATCTCTGGTTTGGTGGAGCTGTGTGAGGAACCCTGTCAGTGTGTTAGTTCTCTGGTTCTGTGTGAGGAACCCTGTCTGTGTGTAGGATCTCTGGTTCAGTGGAGCTGTGTGAGGAACCCTGTCTGTGTGTAGGATCTCTGGTTCAGTGGAGCTGTGTGAGGAACCTTGACAGTGTGTTAGATCTCTGGTTCTGTGTGAAGAACCCTGTCTGTGTGTTGGGTCTCTGGTTCAGTGGAGCTGTGTGAGGAACCCTGTGAGTGTGTTAGATCTCTGGTTTGGTGGAGCTGTGTGAGGAACTCTGTGCTGTGAGTGTGTTAGATCCCTGGCTTGGTGGAGCTGTGTGAGGAACCCTGTCAGTGTGTTAGTTCTCTGGTTCTGTGTGAGGAACCCTGACTGTGTGTTGGGTCTCTGCTTCAGTGGAGCTGTGTGAAGAACCCTGTCAGTGTGTTGGGTCTCTGCTTCAGTGGAGCTGTGTGAAGAACCTTGACAGTGTGTTAGATCTCTGGTTCTGTGTGAAGAACCCTGTCTGTGTGTTGGGTCTCTGGTTCAGTGGAGCTGTGTGAAGAACCTTGACAGTGTGTTAGATCTCTGGTTCTGTGTGAAGAACCCTGTCTGTGTGTTGGGTCTCTGGTTCAGTGGAGCTGAGTGAGGAACCCTGTCAGTGTGTTGGGTCTCTGGTTCTGTGTGAGGAACCCTGTCAGTGTGTTAGATCTCTGGTTCACTGTGAGGAACCCTGTCAGTGTGTTGGGTCTCTGCTTCAGTGGAGCTGTGTGAGGAACCCTGTCAGTGTGTTGGGTCTCTGC
>JBBPCX010000040.1:37570378-37585009 GCA_037974365.1 Hydrocynus forskahlii | reverse complement strand
GAGCAGTGTGTGGAAATGGTACCGGGGAGCAGTGTGTGGGGAGCAGTGTGTGGGGAGCAGTGTGTGGAGATGGTACCTTGCTCAGGGTACCTCAGAGGTGCTTAGCAGTCTTGGGAATCAAACCCACAACTTCCAGATTGCAGGCCACCAACTGCCCCACCAACAAAGTTTTTGGAAAATATGATAAAATAAGAACTTCTCATTAATCTAGACAGAAACATTATGATCTGGTAGCGTAACATTTGATAGATGATAGAAAGGAACTTTATTCTGTGCTCAGATTTTGGGACAAAAACCTAAGGTGGGTTTGCCATAAAAAGAAGCCTGGTGAACTTCAAGTGGAAGCTCTGTGATGCTTTTTCCAGTAATGATTGATTAGTGTTCCACTAATGATTGATTAGTGTTCCACTAATGATTGATTAGTACTTCATTTAATGTTAAATTTTAGTGTAATTTTAGATAATAGCATCAAGATAGCATCTTGTAAGTGCCTTGTTTCTGGTAATTTTATTGTTTCTGCACAATTGATTGTTTTTTCAAATTGAAAAGCTGCAGTGTTATAGTGTACATTGTTCAGTGGTCTCTCAACAAAATTTAAGAGTTACAGAAGATTTAAGAGTTACAAAATATTTTCTTGTCCCAGACTTTTGAAGAAATGGGGAGACTGGTGGAAGCTCCTTGGTGATGTGCAGCCTCATGTCGTGACTTGGTGATTTTTACAGCCTTCTAGGCTGTTACATTAATCATTAGGACATTATGGCGATCATGGTTGGCTGTTATAGTCAGTTTATTCTTAGTTTCTTTTTTTTAGAAAGTCATATTGCCTCGAAACCAATGTAATTAATAGCGAAAGTCATATGTAATTAATAGCGAAATCTTAATATATTGTATTAAGATTTGTCCCTGTTTTGTCTCTTTTTACCATCAAAAAGCTTCTGAATTTTTCACTCATGTTGTAGCATCAGATATTGCATTGAGAAATGTCAGAATACTGTACAACCCTTCAAACTGATGTTTTTCGACATCATTAAATGAAGACTAGATGTTCAGATGTGTAGATTACAATTTAATTTGGAGTTTTACTGTGCAAATACATTCTTCATTAGACTTTCAGTTATTTTAAGTGTTTGTAGTAACGTACAAACATATATACATCAAACCCAGAAACCCAAAGGGTGTCTAAACTTATATCCATGTAATACATGAAGGATAATGTTGCTGCCCTCGGGCTCGATAATGAGATAGAGAGTCTCCGAAACGGGTGTAATGAATTTATTTTCACCTTGTGACACCGTGAAACTAAATAAAAGAAGGGAAAATATAAATAAAACAATCAGTTGTGAATGTAGCTCGAAACAAATATTAACAGTCTCGATAATTTTATGTACATTCAATACAGAGAGACATTCAGAGATTACACAGACATAAATGAGCCTTCTAAACAGAGAATTGGACGAGTTATTCAAAGATACCACTTCATAGTACAACCTTAAAGATTTCATACCTCGCTCCTCTTCCCGAGGGTGCAAACTTTAGCTTCTTAGCTTCTCTCAGCCTCCTAATCGATTCACATTACTAAGTACAAACAAATATGTTTACAACGTGGAGAAGCACAAATCTTAGGTGAAAATCCTGAGAGAAAACCCTTTACATACCACGCTGCTCGTGTAGAGAAGCATAAGAAATAAAGTCTGTGCATGGTTCTAAGACTCGTTTCTCACAGGCTCTGACCATTGCGCGCGCAACCTCTCGCGCCTCATCCTAAGTTTCAAAATAAAGCCCCCTGCAGATCATGCGGGCGCTTACAGTTAATGATGAGATATGTAAGAGTAAAGCATAGTAAACATCTACTGTATAAAAATAAAAAAACAAATATCTTCTAGAACAGTCTTTATATTTGACGCTATGCTAATGCTAGCATTATGCTACTGCTAGCGCTATGCTAATGCTAGTGCTATGGTAATGCTAGCGCTATGCTCATGCTAATGCTAGCGCTATGTTCATGCTAATGCTAGCGCTATGCTAATGCTACTGTTATGGTAATGCTAATGCTAGCGTTATGTTAATGCTAATGTTAGCGCTATGTTAATGCTAATGCTAAGCTAATTCTAACGCCATGCTAATGCTAATGCTATGCTAATGATAATGTTAGCGCTATGCTAGCACTTTGTTAATGCTATGTTAATGCTAGCATTATGCTAATGTTAGCGCTATGCTAATGCTAGCGCTATAGTAATGTTAATGTTATGTTAACACTAGCACTATGTTAAAACTATTGCTAGCGCTACTGTAATGCTAGTGCTATATTAAAACTAATGCTAGCGCTATGATAATGCTAGCGCTATGCTACTGTTAGCACTATGCTAATGCTAGTGCTATGCTAATGCTAGCACTATGTTAATGTTAATGCTATGTTAATGCTAGCTTAAGGTAATGCTAATTCTAGCGCTATGCTAATGTTAATACTAGCGCTATAGTAATGCTAGTGCTATGTTAATGCTAGCGCTATATTAATGCTAGCGCTCTATTAATGTTAATGCTATGTTAATGCTAGTGCTATGCTAATGCGATGTAGGAGATGGTTGGTATGGAGCTTGTAGGTAGTTTCTTGGCGGCAGGCCCTTTTAAAATTTCTTCAGGAATTTTGTTTTTTCTAGTTATCCTTTTAAAGATTGCAAAATGTACAAAAGTTGTACTCCACATGTTACCAGACTTTGACCCATTTTCTGGTGTATATATGTACATGAAAAGCATGTATGATTTTTCACGTGTGTTTTCCATCAACATATCTTTAATAGTTTGTCAAGTTCTAAACACTTTACATGAAAAATAGTTCAAAGGTTGTACAGCATGGATTATCTTTAACAACAGATATTTCTTGTCTTGTTGTTGGTCTAACTTTTTTCCATCAACTGTGTCCACTGGTGGCAGACGAGACGTTGTTGGTCTAAGTGTCTTCATACTGAATGTCATAGGCAAGTGGTCCATCGATGGCAAAGCCGACATAGAAGGACACTTTTTCTGTAGTGTGCCCACTTCTTATTCCTCCGAGATATGTGGGTCGGACAGGGATCTGCAGTTTGCCGTACACAGCGTACAGCTCTCCCTGCTCAATAATGCCGTTTATTCTTAGGAGCTTGCCTTTTATAGGCTTTTCTTTAAAGATGTCTGCATTCTGCCAGAGAATGTTTCTCTGTGGAACATTACTGAAACAACTATCGAGGACCATTTTGGAAACCAACCTGTCTAATCCTTCAGACTTCCCCAAATAGAAGTGAGCAATTGGGGCTCTTGCCCTGAAGAGAGGGGAAAGTTGTTTTCGAGAAGATGTTCTCAGCTTTTCCACATATGTAGCTATTCGATTGTCAGCTTGTTTCCTCCCAGGCCACAGTAACAGCATTGCAAGATAGTAGGGTTCTGGATACTGATGCAAATATCCAGTTTCCTGCAAAATTTCCTCCAAATGATCAAGCAAGTCTTTTTGGGACTTTGCCAGTTTTGATTTTGGATGAATCAGTTTGAGGATTATGTGTGTGAGCAAATGATTGGTTTTGTCCTGAAGAGATTTGCTGTCACAGTTCTGGTAGATGATTGAATGTTTTTCAGCAATTTGTTCTATCATTTCTTTCCGGACCTCCAAAAATTGGAGAATTCTTGGGAAGTAGTTTGCTCTGTTCTCTTCGAGAAACATCCTGCATTCTTCAATTTCCATGTTTAAGCTAAGTTTGGGTTTACGTGTTTTCTCACGCAGTTTCTCCTCAGATGATGAACAGAACAAAGAGATATAGTTTTTAAAGTGATCAGAGATCCACTTCCTGTTTTTGTGCTGTTTTTCTTTGTCGACAACACCTTTTTCTCTGGTGTAGGTGAAGAACTTCTCAAGGAATTCAAAAGCATTGTCTGCATTTGACTTCAAGGAACTAAGAAACGGCTCATAGTCCTTGAGAACAGTTTGAGCAGTTGGAACTGAAGACAGCGGCATCTTTCCTTTGAAAAATTGCTTAAAATCTTTCTCCTCAAACAATTGGAGTCCTTTCACAATGTCAAAGACTGCCATCACAGTGTCAATCTCACTCATGTATCCAGAGATGTTGTAGGTATTTTGCTTCCGACGCCTCTCTTCAGCATTGTCGTCTGTCTTAGCCAAGATTTGAGCTCTTTGGAAAGCTCTGATTGCATCTTTCGCTAGCTCGAGTAATTCTTTCACATCATCGGGTGTGAATGTTTTTTTCTCTTGTTTTACTCGATCAATCATGTGTTTCAGTTCACTTCGTGAGATCTGCCCAACTGTGTCAACAGTGTATGAATTTTGTTTGATGGTTTTGGCCTTGTCTGCCCAGTCCTTTGCAAGGGCGAAGTTTTTTTCATTCAGATAGTAGTGTCTTGCTAAAGCTTGAGGGATTGAAAAATCTTTATTAAACCTCTTCGATGCTTCAGTCAAGATGTCCTGAATGTTTTTCAGTCCATTACTTCCTGAATTTATGTCTTCAATCAAAGGTGAAAACAGAGTGTCTTTCTCATCACCTTCTGTCTTGCGTTGCCGTGTGATTAGCATGCTCTTCAGTGACTGCAGTAGGTTATCTTTGCCTATTCCCCTTACGAAAAACAGGTCAGTGTGCAGCATATTTAGGATTATGTCCGTTCTAGAGCTACTGTATGTCTCCTCTAGAACCTTCACACACTCTGCTGCAATGCGCTGATGAACAAAGCGAATAGCTTTGTATACTCCTCCTTCTTCAGCTTGGAACTCAGTTAAAAAGCAGGAGTAAGGCTCCATTTTACGTAGCACAGATTCCACACCCCACAGTCTCCTTTTGATGCCCAGGAAATCCTCACCAAGAGACACGGATATAGAAGATTCTGCCGCGTACATGTTAAGCAAAGCCAGGATAGAGAGGAATTGCATTTCTCTGCTTCCAACATCAACATCTCTCAAGATGTTATTTGCGATGTTTGCCACGTACTCCTCATTAAAGTTGTTTTTCATGATCATAAAACTGTAGAAATTCTCAGGTTTATCATGAAGTTTTTGAAGTTCTTGAAACTTCACTTCAAAAGCATTTTGTTCATCTTTAGACAAAGCAGCAGTAATGAACTGACTGTCTATCACAATGTTTTTGTATTTTTCTCGTGGATTTTTTGAACGCACACAATTCAAAATGATTACAAGAGCGTCCTTTTCACCAACAGTTTTCCTCAAACAGTGCTGCAGCTCTTGTGTGTTCTCTGTGTCTTCTGAATCTTCCACTAATAGCAAGACTGGAGTTTTACGTGAATGTTCAGTTTTTCCGAACCTCAGAAGGTCAGCAACTTGTTGTGCCACTTCAGGTTTTGGGACTGTGTTGTCTTTTAACATAGCACATCTGAACTCCTTTCTCAGATCCCACATCACATGCATGGCTAAAGTTGTACCACCACATCCAGGATGATGGAAAAGATTCACCATGACGCATGGACTTGTGGGTTCATTGGTTTGAGATGTGATCATGGTCTTGACTTGGACATATTTGTCGCGTTTTATGAAGGAAATGGGAGTTTTGTCAGAGAAGTAGAAGTTCCACCATTTCACTTTGTCACCCCGGTAGAATTCAGCCTCGGTCTTGATTTTGAAATCTTTGAATTCTTCACTGTCCTCATCATACACATTTTCGCACTGATTCTGGTACAAGAGATCCAGAGCAGGCATTGAGTCTTCATCTTTTTGTGTAAGAACTACTGAACTTCCATCCACAGACGGTAGTAGTCTGTCTGTTGTCTGGCTGTGTTTTTCAAGGATAGTCCCATTTATTTCACTGAGCTCCAATTCGCAGATTCTTTGCCCCGTAATGTCACATTTTGTTTTGGTTTGAATGAAATCCTTCCATTTCTGAAAAGAATTATCTGATGTGCAGATGCTTATAATGTTCTGTGTTTTGCTCAGATGTATCCAAAATAACATGAAGGTTTCCCAGATAGGGTCATTCATGTCTTCAACAACAGAGAGGAGGAGGAAGATGACCAGGAATCTCCCTCTTGGGAGAGTATCTGGATTGCAGATGAAGGAAACCAGGCCCTGCACCTCTCCGGCTCTGTTCGCCAGCCACTCGCTAGGAGGCAGTGGTCGGTCAGATTCCTTGTTGATGTCCACTCTTCCGTTACACAACACCCAACTGGTTTGTCTGTACAGGTTTAGATTTTGTACTGACGTTGTTGGATCCCCTTGGAACTGTCCCGGCGTGTGAATATTTGCAAATCGGTCTTTCCTGTAGCTGTGGCAGGAACCATTTTCCACAGAATCTGGATCAAAGTCTAACACACAGAACAATTTTAATGTAGTCAGAAACTTCAGATGCTGCAGTTGTTCAGAGTGACTTTTGTTTGTTACTATGATGTAATAATCATAATAATCCAAAATACCGCTTCCACATGTGAACAGGTTTATTAATTTTTCTCCCTGATTGAGTTTTCTTTTGTTGTCAGGCTTCTTTTCTGCCTCCTTTCTCATTTTATCCAGAACATTCAGGTCTTTCGTCACTTTAACTAGTGCAGCTTGCAGATCTCTGGGGTTTCCTATTTTACATATATCTCTGGTTGCCGCTCCATCTCTAATGAACAGTGACTTTGATTTGCTTTTCTTCCATGGATTCTCTTCCTCCAAGGTCTGTGTATAAAATATCTTACCCTGAACTACGCTGTGACTTGGAATAACATCAACTTCTATGACATATTTGCCAGATGAGGTGCGGTCACTGCTCAGCACTTCCACAAATCGAGGTTGTCTGATGCATTTTTTTGCATCGTCAGCATTCTCTTCAAAGTATGATCTGATGCCCTGATTAAAGTGATCATTTATGACATCTGGTTTATCAAGACTGACCCCAATAATCTGTCCATGAGAAAATGTTGAGTCTTTGGAGTCTGCTACTCCAAAGTGGATGGTTCCATTGGTCCTACTGTTCATGCATCCAGCTGCAAAGCGAAAAGCCTCTCTGTTGATTTTTTTCTTCATGATGTCAATGTCTTCTGCTCTTCCCAAAAATTTGTATTCATGTGCTGGGTCAATTAGGTTAGTTGATCCCGACTCTGGTGGTAAACAGTAGTTTTCAATATATCTGTGAGAGACGGACTGCTGGTCAAATGGATGGAAACTGCTGTGGCCTTCCGGTTTTCTTTGCTTCCTCTCTTGCGTTTGCTTTTCCGGGAGTTTTTCGGTGTTCGTGTCTTGTGTTCTGAGAGGTTTTGGTTCTACAGATTTTCCCTTCGTCACCTGAGCAGGCGCAGTACTGGAGGATTCCTTTGTTTCACTTTCTTTTGTCTCTAGTTCTTTTGGCTTACTGTCACAACGAGGTTCTTTTGTTTTATTTCTTGAAGATGTTTCATTTTTGTCTTTGTTCTCTGAAATCTTGCAGGTGTCCGGGTTGAGTGAACTTCTTTTGTTTGATTTCTTAGCTTTTTGTGGTGCACTGACTGATGGGTCATTAGATTTCACTGATGATATTCCAGCATGTAAATTTGAATCTGGCACATTTTCATGAGATTCCTGTAACGTCTCTAATGTGTTTATGATTCTAACTGCTAATCCGTATTTAATGCCTAGTTCATGTAAATCTCTTGGTTTAAAGTAAATTAATTCTTCTCCTGATACTTCTTCCTCATAGAGTTTATCTGCCCACTTTTGGTCCACCTTCAGTTCTTCAACCAGCCATTGGCGAACATGTTCTTTTGTCCACTCCTCAACTTTAGGGGGAAGATTCATTTTGTGGCTGATTGATCAAACAAATAGTTTTCCCGCAAATTCACAGCATTTTATGCCATCAGACTTTCACTGCAGAAATAAATATGTAACAATAATTAAGCAAGTATTACTGTATGCAAAAAAAGAAAATTGATGGCATTTGGACTGGGTTTTAGAATTAAACTGTCCCACATTTTCTACACATGGTTACACAGTATACAATTAATACAACATTAAGGAATACATTTAAAAATAAGCCGAATAATACAGGTCATTGTCATTTGAACAATGTAGCATTTAATTGGAGTTTAAACACAGTATTTGAAATTTAAATGTCTATTAAACATGTTTGTTTTTTACTTTTGGCTACATACATTTTGGATTTTGAGAGATAAAAAGCTTCTGCCATTAGACTTCTGTCATTAGGAACAGTTGAAAAGTGAAGTGGATTACATGCTCACACGGTCTGTGGGAGAACGGGGTTTGATCCAGAACGTTCTGTCAGGAGCCCGAAACACCCCTGTAACATAACAAGAGTCTTTACATTCACTCATCATTGCAGGTTATTCTTAGGCCCCATCCACACGAAGCCGCAAACGGGCTTATCTGCACAAATATTTGTCCTAAAACACCTCTCGTCCACACGGAGCGGGTGGAAACGCATCTGTAAACGGCAAAATTTGAAAACGGGTCCCAGAGTGGATAAATTTGAAAACGCCGGTTAGGTGTTTTCGTGTAGATGGGCTAAACCGGATAATTTTTTTGGTGGATTGCGTCATCGCGCCTCTCCCGTCTTAAGGCGCATGCGCAAAGATTCATCACAACAACAACAACAACAATGGCGCCGTATGGGATCCCCGCATGCGCGCTATAAGTACTTCTTGTGCAGCAGCGCCACCTATCGTCTTGGATTACTAATAACAGCGTTTACGGTCGTTTTCGTGTAGACGCGGATACATTCTGAACTGGTTCCGTCTTTACGCAAATCGTTTTGAAAACGATCACCGTTTACGGCTTCGTGTGGACGGGGCCTTAGAAAACAATTTGACAAATAAGTGAGGATAAAGATATTGATTCATATTTATTTAAAATGTTTTTCTTAAACTGATTTCTCCTGATCCTACCATGAAGGAGTTATTACCATCAAAGGTGTTTCTACTCTGTGCTGTTTAAGGAAGGCCTGCAACATCAGAAAGGTCCCGGTCTACACCTCATTTAAACTCTACGTCTCTCCTCTCTGGAAGACTGTCCGGCCCAGATCCTCCAGACCGGGGAACAGTTTCTTCCTGCCTCTGGTCAGACTGAGCAGATCTGCCTGATGGACTTTTAAACAACATCCATATAGATTTAATACATCAGCCCCATCCCTCTTTCACTTATAGCTCTATACATTCTGCACCCAGTCACTTTACACATGACACATAATACCTCAATCACATCCTGTGTTGTTTTTATGCTGCTAGTACTAGATAAACTGACAGCTGGTTTATTTCTTTCCCCAGTCCAGCTGTACACTCTCAAGTCTCTGTCGTCATTATGTATATTTATAAAAACTTGACTATATCTTGCACCTAATGGTTACAGAGTGATTGTTTATTGAATAGTAGCATATTTTGTGTATTGTCTCTAATGTTTATTGTCTGCTTATGGTATTGTTATTGATTTGTAGCTGTTAATGTTTAAATGTAGCACCATGTTTTGGTAAAACCGTATTTTGTTTCAATATGTATTTTAAACGAGTTCACAGAATCATGAAAAATTGAGATCTATGCACGTGATAACCATGTGAGGACCATCAGTACAGCGGTGGGAAAATTAATGCAGTGGCAGCTTAGTGGAACGTTCCTTAAGTCGAAGGTTTTATTTATTAAAATGTAAACGTGACTGCAATAAGTCTGATGGTACTGAAACTAACACAGATTATTTATTATTTTCACATTATTGAGTATGATTCCCCACACAATGCGCATGAAACTTTTTTGCTTCCTTAAAATATATAAACACCAAGTAATGTTATTGCTTAATTTTAAGTTGACATACATTATTTACTGATACCCTGTTGTGAGTACAAGCAGCATATTTTGTGGTTGGATTTCCTGTTAGGGCAAACATTACACCAAAAAAGTTTATGAGCAAGACTCCTAGCACTACATTTGCCTATATCTGTATCTCTGGATAAGAGCATCTGCCAAATGCATAAGTGTAAATGTAAACCAAATCTGGGCTGCCTCTAACAATTGATTGATTTTGCTAGATTTGTTATTCATTTTTCAATAAATATCATTAACTCATTATCATCTCTTTTGTAAAACCTCTTAATGCTGTACCAACTGTACTGTAGAACCTACTAGTGTATTTCAGTCCAGATATATTACATAAAGACTGATGTGCAGTTATTCTATATTGTTTCAGTTTTTTTAACTAATCTTTTGTTTTGATAAGAGGAACCTTCTCAAAATAAAAAGGCTGCTAGCAGAGTGATTTTGAGGCCGACATTAGCATGTATAACTTTTACCTTTTTATTAGGTTCCATGTATGAGTACTAGGATATTTATTTATGTTTGTATTAAATAATATATAATTGTTTTGTGTATGTTTGTGTTTGTTTGTATGTGTGTTTAATGCAGGTAAATGAATACTTGAGAGAGATCTTGGCTCAAGAACAGACAGCAAGAATTGAGCTTGAAACCAAGCCTGCAGGTCACAAGGTGAGTCACGTCAAGTAGGTTTTATTGTGACTTCAGCCGTACACACACAGTACACAGCGAAACCAAGCAGCGTTCCTCCTGGACCATGGGGCAACACAAAGAACAGAACAAACCAGAACACCTCCAAACCACAAGTGCAGACAGGACAAAAGAGAAAGAGAGAAGAAGAAAAACTTCAGAGAAAAACAGAACAAGGCGACATTTAGTTAACAGCCACAGTCCTGGTTTGAAATAGTGCAGTTTTGTGACAGATACTGAACTTTGGCAGCAGAGAGGTACATGTTGAAAAAAATAGAGGTAAACAGCCATAAATATAATTGTGCAAAAAACAGCAGCAGCAGGACAGAGAATATGCAGAGTGTAATAAATAGAGGATTATTACTGAGGTGGTTGGAGTGTGAGATGTTGGTTTTTTGTTCATGTATGTGCATTAGTGCAGTGACTGTTCTGCATGAGAGGTGCGGATTTATAGCATAATGTTATGGGTGTTTGTAAAAGTGGGTTAGTTTTTCACTGAACAGAAGGTTAATCATTGACCAGAAGAGAAAGATGGTCCTGGTCTTCATAGTATGGCTGTGAGTCTTTTCACCAAAGTTAAAAGTTTTGCCCCTTCTGGTTCTCACCAGCAATCTCTATATTTTTTTCATTAGGAGATTCTTAAACTTCACTGTTCAGTGTTTTCTGGCACGAGCCCCTCCCTGAAAAATCAACAGATAAAGCAGGTTGCACAACTAAATTACCTTCTGGCATGTTCATCACACCACTTCCTGGTCAGGCTCACCGTGGTTCGTACATATGGAGAACAGAATTGTAATGTCTCTACCAAGACAGTGTTGTAATGTGTATGTTGTCTTGAATATATTTGTCAGAAGTTAAATTAATTACTTAAGCTTGAGTGTTTTTCAAAACTCTTAATTTGGACCAGGAAATCAGTTTAACTCTTAGAAACTAATCAGTACATTTACTATCCTAGGTGAGTTAGTTGCTTTGAAGATTTCATATTGTGGTCAGTAGGCGTAATCATTTTTACAGATTTATGAAAAAGCAGGTCTCAGTGTCACAAATCTAAAACACTTTTTATGGGTTCTGTGTATTTCTCATTTTTCATTCATTGTACAGACTAGATACGTAAGTAATATATCAGTCAAAGCATCTTGTCCTCTTACATAAAACCTGAGACTGGAGTTGGTCAAGTCTGGTCAAACAAGTTTCCTCACAAAAAAACATTACTGATGATGTTTTACATGCAGAATGTTTCAAAATTCAGCATAAACTGTATCATCCACAAATGTGAACATCTGACCACCTCACCATGTACATGGATTTGGCCCTGCCTGCAGCTGCATCAGCCTTCACTCTTATAAGAGCAGAAAGAGGTTAGGCTTGTGGGCCGCTGCCCGTCTCTGCAAACCCTAATGAAGCTTTAATGAATTTAGTGAAGCTTCTGATACGCAGTTCTCCTTAATGCTGTTTGGAACATGTGAGTGATACAACAGGGGATAAGTGTCTTGATCATTTTTGATTAATGCACATTTACCATTTGTGCTGTGACACAAAAATGTATAATTTACATTAATTTGGTTAAGACTTTAAGAATATCTGCTTATAATTAAGTAGATGCATGTTTCTGAAAACACAAGGACGTTCAGGTGCATCTATATGTTTACATACAAGTTTAGGAATTTTCCTTAATGCTTGCCGTCATGATTACACTATCAACATTATACCCGTCGGAACCACAGAGAATAACAAGTTCGTAGTAGTCCTACCATGAAGGAGCAGGGCTGCTTGAGCATGGTTTTAAATGCATTTGTTATTTGTACAGGATTTAAGCTGCATATAGTAACACCAGCAACACCTATGTTTGTTTCTTTGAAGTGAGGTGAAAGTATGGGGCAGAGCAGGTCTAGGTGTCGTTCTGAATGTTCAGAATCTTTTGAAAATGTGTCCTTGCAGTACGTTAATTCTATACCGTTACTGTTTGGATTATATTTTTGACACTTGTTCTTGCTCCACTAGTCTTAACAGGGTTTTAACATGAATCTGATGTGTGGCACTGGGTTCTTATCTTATTTTCTGCCATTTACTTATCTTCAGTAAGTAAGTCTGATAACCATAGAACATTAAACACAGTTGATACCTGCGTCACTTTATGCCTTTTCCTTCACAAAAACGACTCTGATTAAATATTTTACATTTGAAATTGACACAGAATAAACATTTCATAACATAAACATATATATGTGTGTATATATATATATATGTATAATAACAATTTGAAATGGCCAAGGTTTTAACAACGGTGTGAACACTTGTCCAAAGAAATTAATTGATGATGCCTTTATTCTTGTTGCACTTTCCTTGTTGTTTTGTTGTTTATAAGCCTTTTTTGTTTATAACTACCTTTTTAATTGATTAACTTTTATCAAGTTTTGTTTGGCATACCTTGAGGGGCTATTTAGAAAAAAAGGTAAAAATGACATTCTTGACAGAAAGTATCTTACCTGATCTCCTTCAGCTCCGTTTCTCATTCGTGTATGAGACGTTCAGATGGTCCAGGTGTGTCTGTATCTGTACGTGTAAGATCAGGATATTAAAGTGATCTCGTACAAAGTTCAACAAAAGGTTTACATGCTCTAAGTTAAAACCCGCCCTGACAGACCTTTCAGGGTGTGGCCAGGAACTGTGTTTTAACTCGTGAATAAACACAAGCTATTCGGTGTCCAGTGTCTGGTTTCAGCCAGAGAAGGACTGGTTCCCCTTCTGAGTTTTGGTTTCTGCTGAGGTTTCTTCCTCCAGATTTAGGAAGACTTTCCTCCCCTCTTTTGCCTGTGGGTTGCTCACTAGAGGATTGGACCTGGGATTGGACCTGCTTGGTGAAAAGCAGTTGTAAAAAGCTCTGTTTAAATAAAACTGACTAGACTGTAGCTGTAACTTGAAAGAACAGAACTGTCTTTAACCACAGTTTAACCACATGCCTTTATACATGCTGCTCAGATGCATCTCTGGCTAGTAAGATTGAAATATGATTTTCATTCTTTTCTCTATTTCTGATTCTCTATTCAAAAGAAAAGCAGGACTGTGTTCAGTCCCGTACATTGACAGTCAGTGCTTTCAGGATAGTTTAATCAGTCCTCTATCGTCACAGTCCTGAAGTACATGTGAAACTGCAGTGCTAAATAACTAGAAGAACTCGATTAAATTGAATGTTATTAATGTTTCTAAACCATAAAACTCTTTTCAGAGAGAAGAAATAAACATGTCTATTCTTTTCAGACTCTTGCAAAGGTATCTGTGGTTCTGTTGTTTCCAGGTGATCACTAGAGGCTGTGAAAAACACAGTGGATGCTTCTTGTGTTTCTTTGTACAGGTCAAGGTCTCATACCAACAAAACCATTTCCTACTTTGTTACCTGCCAGAGTTGTTGAATAACACAGAGGTCTGCCAGTGAAACTACAGTCCTGGACAGTCCTGGGTTAGACTGATCTAAGCTTGAGGTCATTTGGGTAAATAAATGGTTGTTTATGAGACAGGCCCCAGATATTGATCGGCTCTTATTTCCCTGAGTATTTGCGTTTTTCAAGGCTGCTGTTGCGCAGGAACAGAGCGGGTTTGGCCTCTGCTGGTGTGGCGAGGTGGCAGAACTCACAGGCTTTTCTGGTTTGCGAGCGTTCATTTTGAAACAGAAGTCTTTGTCATTCTGTTCATAATTGGATCTGTGCAGCATAAAAAACATTATTTTTTTTCATCTATGAATTGACTCAATGTTACAAATGTTAATGTCATCCCCCTCGTCAACTGCTGCTATTTTATTGCGTTTACTTTTATTCTTATGGCATTAATACTGAGTCTCTTTTATAAACACTTGCACCACTGATCTGCTGGTACAGCACTAAACCTTACACACAGTGTAACAGTTTGTCTTGTTACGATAATGTCTATAATCGTGTCGCACTAGAGTTTCAAAAGGGAATTTAGGAGTGACTTGGCTGTAAGCTGGTACTGTAAAATGCAAGGTAGCGTTCTCTGTACAGTACGCTACAGTAGCACTCTCCGTTTTTTTCCAATAATACAGATGAATCCCTTGTCTATCATTCTTGTCTCCGTCTCTACAAGTGTCCTGTACGTAGATCATGATGTGTGTGTGTGTGTGTGTGTGTGTGTGTGTGTGTGTGTGTGTGTGTGTGTGTGTGTGTGTGTGTGTGTGTG
>JBBPCX010000040.1:37386251-37405799 GCA_037974365.1 Hydrocynus forskahlii | reverse complement strand
CACACACACACACACACACACACACACACACACACACACACACACACACACACACACACACACACACACACAGCAATTATTTGGGGATGCACATTCAAACCCACTCAAACAAAGACAAAATAAGGAATAAATACAGAGAGAGAGACTGACAAGAATGTAGTGATGCCCAAAACTCTTTCTGAAATATCAGGTATCAAATGCATGAGGCAGGAAGGCAAGGTAATTTGCAGTAGAAACAATAGCAGCTACAAAATTTACAAAATCTATACATATTTTCTTTTTTTGTAAAGGAACAAAAGCAAAAAAAACCCCAAAATGCCAATTTCTTCCAGTTCAGATCTGCTCGTATCTCTCTAGGGGGTTTAAACAACGGTCACGTTGCTACTTCAAGTTAGACATGCCATTCACAAGTGGCGCATAGATAGAACATCATACAAAGTTTGAGTTGGAACATTCTTAAAGCCTTACCAAACTAGCATTTGGTGACTGCTTTATTAAAGGGGAAATTCCACCAATTTTCTGAAATTCTGCATCATTCAGTCTTTAGGAACTGAGAACTTATAGTGACAGTAAACACTTCAGACGTGTGGTTCCCATGACCACCTCTTTGAATAATTCTGATTGGAATAAAGTTCTGAATTTCCCACCAAACCAGTTTGTTCACACCTTGACAATGTAATGACACATTTTGAAATAGTGGTTTAAGTACAAGATTCACGAGTAACACCGTTTATTTCATTTCTTTTAATGAGGCTAAAAACAAGTTTAGGTATCATTTTGTTGAAAAAGAAATCTGTGATAACACATAGTGTGATAGCACTCACATTCTGTTATCACACCTGAGAGACTGTGCTAATCAGTTTATCCAGTATATGTCAGTGAAGTGTACACTTAATGTGTCCATTTAAATCACTGCAGTGTTCTGACAGGCATTGTTTTGCTCTTTTCCTGGTCCTACTATCAAATGCCCTGACCAAACGTTCACTTCAGAACTGAACAGAATGTATCTGACCGGGTTTGATGTCTCCAAGTTTTGATTTTCCACAGAAAGTTCCACCTATAGGACTGCTCCATCCCACCAAACCAAGTCCTCTATGCTTTATCTTGGGCTCTTGGGGTTTCAATCTGGTCTCAGTCCTCACACAATTAGTCAGTAGAACATTTTCTAGCATGCCGAGTTTATAAAATGGATAATAAGTGAAAGAAGTAGTTGAGGTCATCCTTCCAGAGGTATGCTGAGTATATTTGGGCTGAAGAACCACTCCCCCCCCAAAAAATACATCCTTCAAGAAGGAAGGCTTTTCTACCTGTGACTTTATGAATTAAATGCTACCCATTACCAGAGAGTCAAAGGTGTGATCATGCTGAGAAACAAAAAAAGTGAAAGAGAAAGTCTCTCTATTCCCAACTTAAATTGATAAAATCTGTACTAAAGTATGTTTGCCTTAAAAGAGGCAATACAGAAGAAAGTGGCACAAGTGAGGAAAATGAGTAGAGTGCAAGAGGAAAAGTAGAGTGAGCAGGTCCATCAGTGAAGACAGGACAAGAACAGTGAATCCACTGTGCGTGCGAGATCCACTCATTGAAAAGAAACACTCACCGACCCAGAAATCCCTACAATCCAGCCTGGAGTATAAAAAGCAACATGATTAGCTTAATATTTAACAGCTACAATCAAGATCTCTCTCCATTTCTAGGGAATGATAAACACGTCCAGAGAGTGGGCGTGGTCTCACCTCAAAGTCCTCATCTGATAGGTAGATTTCAAGGCGCAGGGGGTCCACGCCATGGGGGAGGGGCCGGCTCTGCAGTGCTTCGAGCGGATAGGTGCTTTGACAGAGACGAGACAGAACGTCCTCCACCAGAATGATCTGGTTACACACCTCTGCCTCCTACACACAATGGATCCAGGGAAAGTCACACACAGAATGCACAAAACAGGGATGAGCTCATTATTTTTGCGATTGAGCATCCACAGTTTAAATGGAAACTTACGAATTTTCAGAGAGAAACTGTTTTTAATATTTAAGTAAAGTGGCCCCTCATAGTCGTACGTGAACACAGCACAGCACAGGACAGTATGAACAATGAGAAATTCTCTTTGTGTTTAACCCATTCACCAAGTGACACAGTGGGCAGCTAGGAATGCAGAGCCTGGGGAGCAGTGTGTGGGGACGGTTCCTTGCTCAGGGAACCTCAGTGGTGCCACTAGCAGTCCACGTTACATGTGTGTGCAGAACGCAAAGTACAAGCTCAATGTTTTTGCACATCACAGGTTTTATGACTTATCTCTTCATTTTATAAACTGCAGAATTTAGTTTTGTTATGCATTGAAAAGTTGTTGAGTGAACAACTATAAATGAAAATTTATTAAATTGTTAAATAAAACAAGTTTCCTTCATAAGATAAATAAAAATCCCCCAAAACCTCCTGAAAACTCATCTATTCAAAGAGCCTCTCCTCTCAATCTCCTTACATTACACTTCCATAAAGATTTAGAACACTAAGAATTCTCCTCTGTTCTCACACGGTCCTGAAACTTGAGTGTTTCCACATACTATAAGCTGCTTTGGATAAAAGCGTCTATAAAATGCATGTAATGTAATATTTGTTTGTGCCCTCACCCGTTCTGTGATCTCTGCAACATCTTCTCGATGCTCCCAGCTGGGGAACATGTTGGTGAAGGTAAGGGGCTCCAGTCCAGCGTGGATCAGATATGACTTCTGAGGGTTCTCCTCATTCTTCTCTAAAAGGAAAGAAATAAAAAATCGTCAAGCCCTAATGCAGCTCGGCCTCCATCTCACACCAAAAAGGCTATTAAAATCCATACTGGCCACAATACAGATGTATCTACAGAAGTATCTGTAGTTTCCACAGTTTACCATACATATCAGCAAATCATAACACAAATGTGCACAACAATGATTTAGAAGTTTTATACACATGTAATATTAGATTTAGTTATAAAATTTTTCCACAAAAATTTTCATGCATAAATAAAACCTTAACAGGAAATATGTTTATTTATTAAACCCTGTAAAGGTTTGAGGCACTGCTTCAGTTCATAACTTCAAGCATGAAGTGGAATGAACAAAGAAGTTAGCAACAATTACCAACAGCGTTCTCATGGATAATTGCTTATATCACGCTTATCCCCAGCTCAAACTTTTCCAGCTCAAATGGACCTTCAGTCACTTCTGCACATTCTCTTCAGTTCTATAGCTGAGCCGTACCTCGGCAGTAACGGAGCACAGTTTCCATGGCACATTTTCTGTCAGCATCCCAGCGGATGAGGGCGGAGCCAGGGGCTTCTGTGTCCTGCGGCCACCAGCCCTGCCACAGGTAAACTTCATGGTAGTTGTCTACCAGGAAAAGAGCTAGAAAGAGATGGAAAGATTGAGCAAAAGAAAAATAAGTAGGTCATTTGAATGACCTATTCTCAATTTATTTAGTAAATTCCGTACTTCTCTCTGTGAATAACTTTGTAATTTGTTTAATTCTCAATACCTGAAAACTCCAAAATAGAGCTAATTAAAAGAAATACAAGAGGCTTTTTTGGATTCACAGGATTTCAAATGTGTCCACATGGTCAGGAAGTGGTGTTTTGAAGTTACCTGGCTGCGGAGCAGAGTACAGGTCCTCCTGTAGGAAAGGGAGTGAGCTGACGAGGCCTGGAGCTCTGGATGGGTAGAAAAACTCCTGAGCAACAAACTCACCCGAAGAACTAGTCAACTGGAAGAGTCGTGGGGTGAAGTTAAATTTGCCTGGATCTAAAGAAAAAGACAAAGAACCAAACGAGTGAGATATTTATCAATACAAGCTTAATCAAACAAAAACGTAATATGGTTTCAGGGGTGTTTCCCAAAAGGCTTAAAAGAAATACAGAAGTCAGTAGTGAGTTGTATTTCTGGTTAGAGCTGGGTCCACTTATCTACTCATCAGTAAAAGCAATGAAACTGATAAAAAGAACTTGTCTCTTTCCATTATGTGTGCATAAGCACCATTATTCAAAAGTCCATAATAATAATAACAACAACAATCAATGAACTGAGAAACAATCATAGTGATAAATTTGCATTTTTTTAAAAATTGGCCTAGCCTTAATGATGGTAAAAGCTAAATCCTACCTTGAAGCATGCAGTCATAAGCTTTACGATCCTTCCGCCCTAGTGCTTCCCAGAATTCCACAGGCTCCGCCCCTTCCTCACATTCATGAATGGTCACATTGCAACTGCTGTGAAGGCCCGCTTCCAGAGGTCGCCTTGAAGACACAGCATCAGGCTTGGCATTTAGTCTGCTCACTTTAGTTCACATTCAATGCTTTAAGTGCAAGCACACCTAATTATAAATGTGTTGCTCATTTTTTAAAAGCATGTATGTTATCATAAGTGCAGACATCTCCTGAACTCACTGTTCTTTGATCTTGTCTGCGGCGGTGCAGGACACCACGCGGGTGTGTTCTTGAGTCTTGCAGCCATGCCACAGGTAGATGAGAGCTTTGTTAATGTTGAGCAGGATCATGGAGGTGCGAGAGCGCAGACTGCTGCAGTGGCATGCCACCTCCAGCAGATGGCCCTCTACTGCCTCCTCACCACGCACACAGTACAAACGCCACTCACCTGAAGAAGACCAGGGGGGGTAAAAGAGAAGAGGTAAGATATAGAAAGATAAAGTCCTAAAGCATATTTCCTAAAACGTGTCCCGAACCCAGGGAAAGCAAAGCAAATTATGCTCTTAGACTGCTGGCCATAGAACCCTCACCTCCTACCGATCAGGTCAACACTGTAATCCAACCCAACAATGTAATCAAACAGTGTAATCAAATCCTTTTGTTCTATAATAGTAAACACATTACTGTCTGTTAGCTTTTGCATTTTGCCTCCAAATGTTTCTCATTCTTACACCACAGCTCAAATGTTCTGATAGGAAACAACACATTCAACAGACCACGTCAGACATCAGGAGGGATACAATGAAAAAAGCTGTATAATATATTGCTCTTACTCTGAATGTTCTCCTCCTCTTCCTCTCTTTTCCCAGAATGCACTATCATGCCTCCGTTGAAGCACTGCAGGAAACATGGTGGCTCTTTGCCCTGCTGCACTTGCACCTGTGAATGAACACACACTGACCTTTTACGTGCTTTGGTAATAAAAAAATTCTACTATTCAGTACAGGCCAGACGCAAGCAGTAAATCAAATAAACATGACCATTTTCAATACAGTTATACATTAAAATAAATTAAGTGTCAAATGATAAATGTTCAGTGAATCATGAGGTTTAGGTTACAATTATTTTTAAAAATGCAATGAATTCACATAGTGAAGGGACTGCGTTGGACAAATGATAGGAACAGTCATTTATTCTATTTATAACTGTATTCAGATAAGCTTTTTGTGGATTCCTTTTGAAAATTGTCTGAGAATTTTACTTTAGCCTAAAAATGTGTAAACTTTATTGATAATTATTAGAACTGATGAGCCTCAACCTGATGAGGCTGAATTGTTACCTTCAGACTGACACATATGTGCAATTTTCACAGCTCTGGAGTTATTAATAAACAAATTCTAACTTGGGGAATTTTTAGGAGTGCTTTGATAACTGCGATGGCAGGCACGTACACACACCTTACCTGTGCCCCTCTCTCCTCATCCAGTTCGACAGTCATCAGTGCAGAAGTTCCCTTCTCACTGACTGTAGAGTTCCTGCCCTGCCAAAAGAAATAGCAGCACTTCTCCCGGCCTGGACCAGCACTGCGAACCTGCTCTGGCTTCTGTCTGTTCCCCACTGCACACACAGCAACACATACACACGGTTATATCAAAATACTGAATACACAGGCTACAGGACATCTCGGAGCCATTTCTTCACTCATCAGAATTGACAGTATCTGTCTACCATGACGTTGACCTCATAACTGCTCACACCACAATGACTAATGCAAATCCATCCCAGTCTAATTTCATGTTTTGTTGATCTGTTAATGACCAAATTGTATACTGAATAATCTAAACATCCAACTATTTTTCTGTCTTTATGCTTTTTCTTTTAATAATAATAGAACATTAGCACCATCTAGGGTACAGCTAAGGCTATTACTATTTTGCCAAATTCTGATTGGGATTCTTTGCTATTTAATGTAATCAATCTTTATTTACATTTGTGTATGATTTAGATTTACCAGTAGATTATATTTTGATATGCAAGAAGCAATAAACGTTATTACTGAAGTTTGGACTAAGTCATGTGACTCATCAGATGTAGGATTTAACAATTGTATGAATGCCTAATTTAACATGTACCTCAACAACGTCACTGTCAGTAATGAATCTCAAAAGTTGTAACTTGATTTATATAGGAAGTTAAATGTTTTGCTTTCTTAAGTAATTTTGGACTGTTTGATTGGTCCATTCAATATGAAAAGACCCCACCATGTAAAGGTGTTTTCGAAATGTTAACTCCTATGCATGTTATAATGAATAAAAATGTATTTTGTTTTTTCCCTGTCGACAGTACTGACCTGCGACGCTCACCATGTACTTCCACTTCACCACATACGCATCTCCCTCGTGGAACTGACCGATGCTCTGCTTAGGCAGCCGGCTGTAGTCAAACTCAAGGATGTGCCAGACATCTACACTGACTGTGCTGATCTCCAGAGAGCGTAGACGGTCCTCAGAGCCACCGTCAATGGCCCCGTGTCCACGACCCACGTCCTGCCCATCCAGGAGCATGCTAATGGGCGACTGGAGGACCGGCAGCATCAGAGCCACATCGTATGCGCGACACTCTGAACGAGACTCCGTACCCTGAGAGAGCTGTGTGTAACAGTTTTTATTCTTTCAGATATTATTGTGAACTCTCTGTCAAAAAAGCTGCACGACTAGACATTTATTCACAAGTAAAGTAAAGGGGCATTTGGCAAACGCCCTTATCCAGAGCGACTTACAATCATTAGTTACAGGGACAGTCCCCCTGGAGCAACCAAGCATTAAGTGTCTTGATCAAGGACACAGAAGTAGAAAGCTTAAACTTTGTGGTCATCAAGTTCGCAGCCAAGTGTTTTGCCCACTACGCTACTACCACACCCATAAGACTACCATACTATGACCCATTATGGCCCCGTGCTTTACTTGATGGTTGTACGCCTGTTTCAGTGTGTTACTGGTCTGAGCACCTCCTCTGACCACTGTAACAGCTGAGAACCAGAGACTGTTGTGCCACCATACAAAGGGATATTAGGAAAGAAAGAAATTCTCAAACACCCACCCTAGAAAAGCCTACCTTCTGCTCAAAGCACTGCTCATTGCCATTCTTTGGTGGTGAACTAGTGGTCTCTCTCCAGTCCAAAAACTTCTCTCTGAACAAAGAGGTCTCATTGTGTTCTGTCAACCTGCCGAATATGGCCCAGTCTGGGCGGCCCTGACCTTTCCTGAACGAACGAACACACACACACAGAGACACACACACACAGACAGACAGACACACACACAAAATATTTGTGAGGATGTCCATTGTCTGTTTCGGAATATTATACTAATTTCAACTAACCTTAACCTCTGTAGCTGAAGGGCAATTGTTCTGTTTTTTTTAGTTTTCCACAAAGAACATTGATATCCATATAACACCAGCAAAACATCCCCACTTCTACAGATATTTTGTTATACCTATTTTTACAGGGACATTATCATCATCCTACGAAGTGATGACTGAAGAGAAAAGGTGCATGCATTAATCATAAGTGCTTCCAAACCTAGGTATGAGTAAGTTGCATCCGCCAGGGTCCAGTGGGTTGATGTCACAGTTGGTGTAGTCAAAAGTTCCATTCCACAAGTGCTTGGCCAGCTGAAAGGCCACCTTCCTCTGAGCCAGAGTTACTTCCTTACCATGCCACACATACACTTCACTGCCAAAATCAAGCACCAGCACCTACACAGAGATCAGCAATATACTCATATAAAGTACCTGAAAAATAAAATGATTTGAACACAAACTGTTAACCACATCTGAACTGGAGGATACAAGCTTTCCTTCTCCATCAGGCACACCTGGCTAATTATACAAATAGTTCCAGAAAGTACTACAAAAACTGCTAATTTGTGGAGGAAGGAAACAAACGTCAAGACATTTTATTGATGCACGATTTAAATATTTACTTTTTTAAGTACTAAGACTATACTGTAGTAAATGTCACTGAAAGCCCTTCAGAGGTTTTTCTTTGTAATGAAGTTAGTTGATCAGCATCTAGAATTGACTAGTACTGACAACTTCCATACACAGTAAAGCACAGAACAAAAAACTGGCATATTGCCCACTCTGAAGTTTAAATATAAAATCAAGAGATTTTCTGTGTTTACATCCATTTCTGAGAACAAATCTACAATGTATTTTTCTTTCAGATGTTGGTGTACAGTATAATATGCACTTTAACATACTGAGGGGAAAATACACCCATAAAACATAATTGTGTCGTAACTTTCGCACAGGGCATATTTTATCTTTAATATTTTCCATTTTATATTTAATTTAGGAAATAAAACAGTAACACTGCATTGTAATGTGCAGCTGTCTTTACTTTTTATTTTCCACTTCAAAAATCAACAAAACCCAAAATTTGCCTGTGTCTATAAGTAGATAGTTCTAAAATCTGATTGGCTGAGCTAAATACAGCACACGCACGCACACACGCACACACGCACACACGCACACACGCACACACGCACATGCTGTATTAAGGCATCAAGTTATCAAAAACATGCGGATCAGGGAACAATATTTCACAGAAGGACTGCTTGTTGTGACTACTGATACATTTATTTATTGAACACGTAATTTATCATATTGCAATTATAAAATACATTTCATGGTCAAAAAAATATGGGAGCAAATAAATACTTCTTTGACCACTTTGCACTGAACTCAACACCGTGTGTAAAACCACAGTAATAAGACCTCAAGCTGTTTTAAACACACACACAAAAAAAGAAAATTTAAATCAGAATAACATGAACAGAATAGCTAATTTCATACCTCTTTGGACCCCAGTAATGAGCTGCGAGGTACTTTGCCCCAGGAATCATCATCAGGAAGCAGCTTGTCATCCACTAGACGGAAGACACAATTTGTTTCCACGATTGCACTCTCAAACAGCTCGTCTTCATCTGGGGACCCAGCGGCTGTAGTGGCGCAAACAACAGGAAATTGCAGTTATAAAACTGCAAATGATATGGAATACATATTTTTGGTTATTTCTACTTTTATGTGTCATGATTGTTTATTGTTTGTTGACAATCTCTGAGTTTAACAGCTCATTGGGAATAAATAAAATGCATCATTTAATATTGTGCGTTAGTGAATGTAGGTTGGTTTAGGTGTTCGATACATACACTGATAACTGGCTTGTCCTCCGAGAATTTTCCAGAACTCCACAGCCGCAGGGCTTTGAGACTTTACCCCCTCCTCAATGGTCTCCACCTGTGTTGCCCGGCAACCAAGGTCATGGTTCAACTGGATGAAAGTGGCCAGCTCGGATGCCTTTAAAAAACAGAAGGAAAAGGATCAAAACAAACTTTCTCACATTTAGCATCAGTTTTTACATTGTACATTTTCTGTTAACACAAATGTTACAATTACAGTACATGAAACACCAAAAAACACCAAAATTCTAACACCAAAATGATAAAGAACTAGAATATTTAAAAGACATAGTCCTTTGTTGCCACTCGGTGGTACCTGCTACTCAAATCTTCGCTGTTAGGTACCTGGTACCTCACGCATTTTCCAGTGCAGTTAAATCACTTTTCCATAGGTATACAGGAACCATGCTGTACTTAAACAGTACTGCGATGGCACAAGCATTGTAGAACACTTTTTTTCCCCATTGTATCTTAACCCGGTAATGATGCTGCTGAAACATCGGCAGCATAATGGTGACGTAAAACCTTCGAGATGACTGTTTATTCATAAGCACTGTTCAAAACAAACATTGTTCAACATGTTTTTTCTGTCAGAGCCACTTTTGTTTTTATGGTCTTTTAATTTTTTTATAGTTTTTTTTAGAAAACTCCCACTGAAATTTCTGTTCAGCCCAAACAGATTGTTTTGCTTATACTTCATTAACTTCCCAGTTGTTAGTTTTGTTTGTTTTTATTTTTGTCGCACAGACAGTTAAAAAAAAAAATAATAATAAATAAATAAATAAAACACACAATGGCCTCTTTTCAAGCCTGTTTGTCATCATGACATTTCAACCAATTAAAAAGCAGGCTGCACCTCCATTTTGGCCCCGTCATCGAGAAGCACAAGTACGCTTCAGGCAGAGGTTGCTTTATTTGTAATGGAAAAACATGTTCCCAGCACGGCACAGTTCTTGTGCCGGTGGAAAAGCGCCGATAGTAACCCCTCAGTGTAGCTGGCGATGCCATATGAAACTGCAGTGATGTGATCACCACAACAAACACAGTATCTGTGGAGAACACTGAAGGATATCCCATGTTGTATGTTGGTTAGTGATGATTGTCTTTGACCAATCAGTCTGACAGCTTTTAGAACAACAACAAAGTAGGTATGAAAAATTGTACCAGGTATTAGATTTGCCTAACAGACAATGAAGGAGAGCAGAGTTGAGTCAAACCGAGCCGTTACCATGTAATGGAAAAGTGACTATTTTAGACTGTACCTTTGCCCTCTCAATGACATTTGCAAATTCTCCTATCCAAACAAAGCAGTGCTCTGGCGTAACCAACAGAAAACAGTCACCGCTGTTCAGAGATGATACTCTGGGTTCCACAAGTCTGGTCTGGACATGTCGGCGACCTAAGTAACAAAAAAGAATGAAAAGACTCTTATATTGAAAGAGGCCTGTATCGGGTCACACTAATTCTTCATTCTCAAATTTACATTGCTTTAACACCTATGTCTCTATGGAGAACAGAAACGGTTAATGATAAGAGACTAACCATAACGGAGCTCTATTATGTGCTATTTATACTCAAGGTCATAATATCCATAGAGGACATAAATTCAAAGTGTTGGCATGGCCAGGACTGACCTTTGACCTGCATGAGCATGAGCTTTTTGTAGGGAGCCGCACTGTTATTGGTGACCTGCTCGGAGACGCTCACGCTGCGTAAACTCACACTGCTGTAGTTCTCCTTACTGGCCAAACCGGCCAGAGCAGCATCAGACAGACTGGAGCTTTTGCTCACTGCAAAACATTGAAAATACACACATCCAACATACCAGCATTAAAACACTGACAAAATAACAATATGTTTCGCAGAAATATCAACATCTGAATAACAAAAAGGAGAGAATACTCCTCAGACTATCTAAGAGGAGTCAACAGTCACTGAAGAAATGGACCAGGTGCAGTTAAAAAAATGATGAGAGATGATCAAAATTCATTCTTTTGCAGTTTGGGCTGGATTTTTGGAGGTTGTCCTTTTCTAACACATTATCAAAACCTCACTTTATCCATTTTAATGTAAAAACCATTACTGTGCCTTTAAGATGGACATATGGAAATTAGCTTTGTTCTGATCTGCTGTTGTGTTTTGTGCCTTATTCAAAAAGCAGTGCAGGAAACACTTCTTATAACTTTGATATGAAAGGGTAGCATACTTTCAAGTGAAACATTCTACTAATATCTGTCAGTTTGAGGCTTTACTCGGTCAAGGGATTGTTTTGTTAGCTATCCATAGTACTCTCAAAAAAACCTCCAAAAGTTTCCATATTTTTCTTGTCCTGCTTGAAGCCAAACATCTTATCGCAGCTGTATAGCTGTCTTCAGAGAATGGATTGCTCAATCGACGAAATGAGCTCTTAGATGAAGTGTGAAAGGCTGTATACCTGACTGTCTAGGTCCCTTAGACAAGTTTGACTCATTTCTCTGGTTGAAGGAATGGAAAGCCCATTTTAAGCTAAATATTCTACATTTTCTTTCTGATTTTGATCAACATGAAAGGTAAGATTTACACCTGTGTTAGCTCCCCCTCCCAGAAGACTGGAGCTTTAGCTCACCTTACATTTTGAAGACACACATACAACAAACGTCTTACTCACTACCGCACACCAGTAACATTAAAACACCAAGATACACAAGGCTTACTCATTGCAGCACACACTTTCTTTGTCCTTGTATCTTCTCCCACTCTCTCCCTCTATTCCTCTCAGAACATCCTTCTCTCCCTATCACTCTTTAATCCTCCTGCTCTCTAGCAGGTCCGTATTGAATTTCTATTCTGAATGCACATGTCTACCTTTACTTAGTCACACACTCCCTTATTCCATTCCACATTTCAGTGTTCGCTCATCTTTCTTCTGGTTAATTCTACCTCCTTCTTCCATTTTGCCCCCCATCATCCCCCTCCACCCCCACACCCCTATGTACATTTGTGGCACATATATTGCTAGGACTACCCCAGTCATGATTCTTGTAGTCAGTCATTTTCCAAATGTTTTAAACCCCTTACCTTTAAATGGGCTGTCACTGTGTATATAACAAACACAATATAAACACACTTGCTTGTCCAGCGTTCCTTTGGAAGTATTCATAATCGTGTCTGTCCCCCATTTGCACAGAAGCTGCCTCTTCTGGGCTTTTACACTAAATGTTTGAACATAGCTGTGAGGATTTGATTACATTCAGCCATGAGGGGATTAGTGAGGTCAGGTACTGAGACTGGATGATTAGTTCATGATCACAGCTTCTTTCCATCCAATGACTTTGGATGGGGAAGTGAATGGCATGTTTTAGAAAGCTCCCCACCCAAAGAGAAAAAAAAAGTGTGTGTGTGTGTCCTTTAACTGCTCAGCATTAAAGATGGCACCCCTCCCACCATCACTCACTCTTCTCCTGTTTGATCCTCTTGCTCTCCAGAACGCCAACGTTTAACCGTTCTTCCATGTACTCGTGCCTGATGTCCTCTCGCGCTGCGAGAGTCTTCAGTGGGTTGCGAGAGGCCCGCACATTACGTGATGGACGCACCGCCCTCTTGTGGTGCACCATTGCCGACGTCAGCCTGGGGTCAACAGGTCAAGCACGAGGTCAGTGGATGGACGAATACGCAGAAACAGACTTGTGTTTAAAAGCATGGAATTACTCATGATTAATGAAGCTAATCTTGTGTTTTCTTAACTTTTTTGCAATTTTCTCCAAGAAAGTTACAACCTAGCTTTACTCTGACATAAACAACTGACTCACCACTTAGTCTAGTCAGTTTTTTTTTTTTTCCCAGGAACTTCAGAGTTTCTTTTGAAACTTCTTTTGGCTGATTGTACAATAGTTAATAAATAAGTACTGAAAGTGTTCAGTCATGTCCAATTTGACCAATTTGAGTTAAGACTCCCCCAACCACACGATGCTTCCAAACACCACATCTTACTGCACAGGAGATTGTTTTCTCTGTTGATTTCAATTCATCAAGGATTTTGGTAATAAAATGTATAATGTTCTCATCTTTTTAAATTTTTGTCAAATCTGTTTAGAACTGAATAATCTGTAGCTCCATTGATCATTTAGGACAAAGCTTTTTTCTTTTTACTTATTTTCACAACTATCTACCATTTATCCAATGAATGAATCTGCACAGGGCTAGCAAATAATAATTTACCTTTAACCATTTTGTCCTATAATTATATTGATTCTAAACTTTTAATAGTATTGTTTTATATGTGTACAGATCATGACTTGACAAAATAAGCAAATATTTATCGCATGTATAATATTCTGTGTAAGCCTTAATAGCATCTGTCCATTAACAAACATGTGCTTTTGCTCTGAATTTTTACAAAATAGAAGTAAGGAGTAATACACAAGAGCACAATGCAGTCTCAGATAAAGACAATAGCCTGACAGCAGAGGCCATGCAGCTGCTATCACTCAACTTTCAGGACTATATTTGACTGCATGATTGCTTGATTAAATGCTCTAATTAGTTTTTCCTGCCAGACAGCAGGAGCCATCAGGGTCCAAGACAATTAGAATTAAGAACACAGCTAGTCAGATAATTTTTTAGTCAATCACATCCCTTCCCACATTACACACATACCCAAGTACCATCAGAAATGTTAAACTACACACAGAGTTATTGCATGGTAAAGAGGTACAAAAATCAGAGTTTAAATAACTTAAATAAATGATTATATGTAGGGATGTGCCAAACCATTTATCACCATATTGCTCTCGAGAAAGGGTTCTCCAGAGCGATGTCATTGAAGAACTACTTTTTGATTCTTCTGTGACATTAAGAGAACCCTTTTTGGCATCTTTACTTTAAAATGTGTAGTACAATATTAACGGGTATCACTTTATATTAAGAGTCCCTCATAACTTTTGACACATAAATACACATAATGTAACTACATTCCACACTTTTCTAAGACTTAATCGACAAGTAATAAAGTCCAATTTTACATTAAACACCACTAATAACTGTGTAGTCGCACTTTACCAATACATGCAACAATAGTATTACTTCTGGTTATGTATTCACTGTTACAGATGCATTACATTATTGCAGCTTGTGTAAACGTGCATCAGTCTCAGTTTTACATTGAATAATACAGGTGACAGGGTTAAAAACTGAAGTTAATACATGTGTAACTTCCATAAGCTGCACTAGTGTAATCCATCTGTAACAGTGAACACATAACCAAAAGTAATAGTGTGGTTGCATGTACAGGGGGGCCCTCGGGTTACGACAGTCTCGACATCCGACATTTTGAATTTACGACAGTCACTCCCATAAAAACTTCTTAAAAAATTGAGATGTGAGTGTTTTGACTTTCACCGTTAGCGTCGTACTTACGGACTACGTGGGCTAACTATTTGCGTGCGGCGGAAGAATACGCAGTAACGCAGCTTATGAGTAAGGGAGTTGGCGTCCTTTTCCTTTTTCTGAGGCTTAGCTGTGTTTTTCTGATTTTACAACTGTGTTCAGCTAGGTAAGTGACTTAGGCTCGATTTACACCAAAATTCTGGTTTTCACCGTCATAGGAATGGAGCTGTGTTGTAACCCAAGGAACCCCTGTATTGGTAAAGTACTACTACACAGCACTTTACAGCCCTATAGTGACATTTAATATAAGGTGGGACCTTATTATTTGTGGATTAAGTTTTAGAAAAGTGTGAAATGCTTTAGATGCTTCTTTAAACAAACCTTTACTGGTATTATATAGAACCCAAAAGCGTACAATTCATATTTCGTATAAGCTGTTCTTTCACTGCATACTTACTTTGGTGCCTGTTTGCCAAAGATAACATCAAAATCGTCCTCGATTGGTACTCGGCTGGTTATGCTGCGTGGGATGTCCACCATGTGACGGTAGAACTTGGAGAAGATCTCATCGTCCAATCGCATCACTTCTTTCACTGCTTTTTCAGTGACTGTCAGAGTTGTCTCTTGCAAGCCTGTCACTGAGAGACAAAGAGGATAAAGGGAGAGAGAGCAAGTGAAAGAAGAGCAAGAAAGACCATCAGCAAGAAAGACCATCAATTCCCAAGAGGAATAGAGAATCTGATCAAAGCATCTACACTCTACTCACCTTTACTGTTCAAACGATCCAAAAATGTCTCTAGCTTATCCAACTTCTTATCAGATTCCATATCGGCTGTGGCTTCAATCTCTACAACAGGGAAGATGCGTTTATAGCCAATACAACTAAAGGACTGTGCATGCAGAACTGAAGACTAAGGGTATATCTACTGGTATGCTAGCGGACAAAAACAACGCTTAGTAGAAGTTGGCAGGAACTGTACATATTTACCCTCCTGTGGTTTGGAGATGGCCGGTACACTGCTCTTTAGTTTGGCAGAAACTGGAGACAAAATGGGACTGATCACTGCTGAGGAGGCAGCCAAACCTGAGACAAAATCAAAATCATACCGTCGGGTCTTCTTAGATTAAAAAAACGCAACAGAAAATGCAGACGTAGCCTTTTCTTGGCAATATAGTCCTTAAACAGTAGAAGAGCAAATTGTGTTGGGAAAAAAACTCTATATACGATAGTTAGCATGATCAATTATTCAAAATATAGCTCATAGCGTTGCATCTAAATTTAAAAAGAGGATCAACCTGGGCTCAGAGACCCTTCTGTACCTTTCTTCATCATCCGAGCTGCCACAGTGTACTGGGCAGAGTCATTCGCTACGCCCTTTCCGGTGCTTTGCCACGCCTCCTCTCGAGTTGAAATCATCTGCTTCCGCTCATCAATGGACATCTGCCTCTCTCCCTCCTCTCCCAGCCTCTGATTTGAAAAGGAACATAAACAGGACATAAGACATTTGGTCAAAAGGCTCATGTGTTTTGTGCAGCAAGTCTTTCGGTGCAGATTCACAGGCAGCGTGGTCACAGGATACCATTCATAATTTTAGGTGTAAAAGTTGGCCTCAACTATTTGAAAATATGGCTAGAGGCACAGCACAGCCTTAATAAATGTATTAGACATAATTCTCATAACTTAAACATGAATGACATGGAAAGGAAAAAACAAGCCGTAAAGAGTGAGCGTCTTGACCCTTAACAAGTGTAGCGATAAGACTCAAGTCATTCAAGCCATTCTTCTTTTGAATGCCTCTTCAACTCAGTTCTTTTTAGTCTTACGTGCACACCTTTTTAAGACATTTTCTTGAAAAAAAAACTGTTATTTCCTATGACGGCTACTCTACCCTCACTCATATCAAACATAGTAGGGCTAGGATGATGTCAAACACCTCAATTAACCGCTCTCTAAATGCAATAATTAACCTTAAAGAGTGATTACGGTCTGAAGTATTTTTATTACAACCTAAAATAAAATGCTTTGTAATAAAACCATCAGTCTCGACATTTTAACAACATTTTTCAAACTGTCAGAATAATTCCTTTTCTGCCGGAGTACAAACCCACATCACAATACGCAAATCAGTCAACCAGTGTTCCCGCACCCGATGAACTGAGCACAAGGCGAGTCGTTTTAAGAAAGATCAGACATTCTGTGAAGACAGACATTTGGTTTTGATGATGCGGACACAGTTATCTAAAAATGTCAGTCAAGCTTTAATTCATCGAGAGAAAAAATTTAAACTCTCAGTATTGAAAAGGTCAGAGTACTCCGTGTTATCGCTTGAAAACCAGATGGTTGAAAAAGTATGGGGGCTCCAGAGGGGTGCAACAGTCTAAGCAATCTTGGAGCAGTCGTGACATCCAAGACAGTACAATTGGTTTTGCTCTCTCTTGGTGGGTTGAGTGGTCCTCCCACTGTCCCCATTTACCCGTGTGATGCACGCCAGCACAGCCATCTATTAGCTGTAACAGAATTAACAGTTAGTGTTGTTCACCAAGCATGTTCAAGCTGCCCAATTATGTTGCACTAGCGGTGCAGAAAAGTGGCTTGGAAGCACATGTTGGCCTTTCATTCTTCAAATGCTGGTTGTATTGTACAATCGGGGGAGTCTTAGCTAGTGAGTGAAATTGGACACAACTCAGCTGAGGAGTAAACTGGAGAAAGGAATGAAGTTTGAAATATGCTCACACTCAAACTTACCTGGCCAGGATGCTCAACAGGCAGACATTTCTGGGTGGAAGGGTAAGGAGGGGGAGAATAGGTGGAGGCAAAAACAGGCTCCTACAGACAGGAGATGAAGTGAGGAGGAGAGGAAAGAAAGCAGAAAGAAAGTAGGAGCAATAAGAAATGCACAGGGCAATGAGGGAAAATGAAAATGGGTAAGAGATGATGAGAAATGAGAAAGCAAGAAAAGAAACTAGGTCAAGCCTCTAGCCCTCTGAAGGCTAAATCCATTCTACAAAAAACCCATGAACAGCATTTTGCATGAAGAACAATAACAGGAAAGTTGCAGCCATACATTAGTCACATGCACTAAGAGTCAGCGCTGCAAAGCATTACATCTGAAATTGGACTCGACACACTGAAAAGAAAAGAACCAAGAGGTCCTATACCCGTCAGAAGGGAAAATCAGAATTTTCATTCAAAATGTTTGATGTGGGTTTAATAGTATATTTATTTACACCCAGCAAAAGTGAAAGTCAGAGACTTAATAGAGCTGATCTGTGCTTGTAACCCAGTAAATAGCAAGTGAAACAAGAGACAAACAGAATAAGCAAGCCAGAGTGGTAGAACTTCAGAAGACCAAAAGACGACAGCCATGGAGCCATTCCCTTACTTCCCTTACATCTATCAGTCATCTTGAAGTGTTAAACTGAAAAGCAAGAAGCAGTGCACCAGTAAAAAGCCCTCACAGCAGCAGCAGCCATTAATGTAATATGCCCTGTCAAATCTTACCCAAACCTGCTCAGATGATGCGAGCTCCTCAAAAACAGCTCTTTCTTCCTATAACAAGAAATGTGCATGTAATGCTTTGGCAGACATTGCTTATGTACTGATTCCAACTATAGCACTGATAAAATCAATTTTCAGATATGATCAGTTTGAAAATGCTATTTCAACAGCAACATTTCCCCCAAGGTTGTTATTTAGTAGGTGGGTAGTAAAACTAGCTAAAAACTTTTGTCATGTTACACATGGCAAGTGGTAAAAATAGATTGCTAGATGAAGTACTTTGTGCTTGTAATAGCATGTAACCAAATAAAACACCATGAAAGCACTGTGTTTGTAGGGTTCTCATCTGCGGAGAAAAAGATTTCTTGATCGAGATGGCCCACCATCTACATCCCTATGTTAGAGGTAATTCTTTCAAGGATCTTACTAAAAAACTGCCTCAGTTCTAAAATACTGTTTGGTATTTTCAATATTTATTTATTTATTATTTGGTATCAATTATTTTATCATGCGTTTATGCAGATTTAAAAAAAATCCTTTTATTTTGTAAGTTCGTTGCTCTCTTGTGCTCGTGAGTGCGTGAAGTGCTATACCTCTCCACTGGTTTTCGCAGGGGTCATGCGTCCCATTACTTTTTTCCATATTATATCGACAAAAGTAATGGGACGCCTAAACATTACACCAACAGGGACTTTAAAGACACTGCATTCAGATACATAGACCTTTGCAGCTGCTATAATGGACTCTGAGGGGAACTTGTTTTTCTACAACAAACTATGCAAAACGTAACAGCCCTGTAGTGGCAAGTAGTTTTGTTTTTATATTTCATTTGATTACATTAATGTTTAAGTTTAGAAATATTTGAACTTTAACTGTGTTAAAGGGAACACTGCTGTTAAAAAGCTCATTTGTTAAAAGTGTATGCAAACCAAATGTTATTGCATTTTTGTACATATAGTAATACAGTAAACCCCCACTTTCACGCAGACCAGCAGTCGTGGTTTCAGTCCATCGCAGATTTCCGAACCTCCTGCTTCTGAGTACAACTTTTGAGTCCGGGCCTCATGCGCCACGCGGCGGTTACCAAGGCAATCAGACACCTGAACGGAATGAAGCTCAGCTGCCCCAAACATAAACAACCAGGACGAGGGGGCGTGGCGCACAAGGCCCGGACGTCACAGTCACCTGCACTCAGAGGTAGGAAGTTTGAAAGTAGCCAATCCGAGAATGTTATTTATTTCTCCTTGCTGCTGATTGGCTGCTGCCCT
>JBBPCX010000040.1:37361209-37386151 GCA_037974365.1 Hydrocynus forskahlii | reverse complement strand
AACAACGGGGTTTTTCACTATACGCGGGTGCTCTTGGAATGTAACCCCTGTGAAAAGCGGGGGGTTACTGTACTTTACAAAATAAGTGCGCCATACACTACTACTGAATTAATAATTTTATTTTGTGTATAACAATTGCAATTAATCGCAAGTTAAAATTTCAATCATTACCCAGCATTAGTATTTACAGTTGTATGCCAACGTTTTGGCACTCCTGATTACTTAGAAAAATCAACAAAACACGTAATTTGACCACAGGTGTTTTGCATACAACAATCTGAACTGTCCAATACATATTTTTAATCCTAAAACAGAATTTCCACTCTCTTTGTTGTCACAGCACAGAGAGAAAGGAAGGTGACTAAGCAAATAAAGATTAAAATGATACATTCTAAAATCCACCTACAGGACTGAGCACTTTCACTTTGTTCCACTGGTTCAGTCTGGCAAGACCTCAGGTGAGAGCAGCCTTTGGCCATTTACCTTCTTCTTGATGCCTTGCTCCTGCCATATTTGGCTGCTCTTCTCACTCAATGACACCACTTCCTGTACAACTTCTTGCTTCTTGTTGATCCTGTTCTTCCAATCCTCCTCTCCACTTTTTTTCAACATGGCTAATCTGTGAGAGAAAAAACCATCACCACCCTCATTATTCCAAATCATACCTCAAAAACACCGGCATGAATGCTTAGAGACTTGTAGGCAAATTCAAAACAGGGAGCAAAACTTAATAAAGAAAAGGACTCCAATCACAATTTCACAGCTTCTGTTTTTCCTTTCTCTCTGACTCCCTCTTTCCAACCTTCTTCCATCTACCTTCCAAATTCACTGTAAAGACGAGCAGACAGTAGGGCTGTGTTCTAAAATAGCGATCGCTCTGTGGCTCAAAGAAGGCTGAGAGAGGCGCGGTGACCCACATTCATTCATCAAAAAGGACACAAGGAGAACAGCACCGGTCCCCACACCTCCCTGCATCAGCACACAATGCATTCAGCCATCTCACTGCCCAGGTACTGTACAGCTTAGCATCAAGCACAAATCTATTTTTTTTAAGAAACCCTCAATGCAAAATTTGGTAACGTTAAACTAAACAGACTGTTAATGGATTGGGCTGAATCTAGGTCAGAGAAACTGGCCCCTTGTTTTCCCAATCGGGACATAATATAAGAGGCAAAATTAACCAGTGAGAGACTAAAGCATAAACTGAGGCCTCAGCCACTCCAGCCAACATTGCTTTGGACTACATTGCCCTACACAAAGGTTGCACAGCACTGATATCTCAGCAAGCAATAGTATGCAAAAGAGGCTTTTGAACAATTAAATTTTTATTGTGTGCAGTAAGTATCCTGAGGACAAATGTTCCTTTATAATGGTTCTGCATATATTTTAAATCAACAGTAAGTCAGGCTGCGTTTCTAAGATCTGGCCGATGATTCATTTCTAGCATTAGCTTTATAATACCTGTCCCAAATAATGATGAACTCCAAGACCAATCTACTATTTTAAAAACTGAAGATTTCCCAACTGTGCCCCCTAGAGGTGTCTAGTGGCAGCATTCACTTACCTCTCTTTGATAGACATTGTCGTCATGGTCTCTGGTTCTTCCTGGGCCGCAGCCTGATTGTTTCTAGAGGGGAGGGGCTCAAGGGGACCAGGCTGTCCAGGGATGGAGATTTCTGGTGGTGGAGCTTGGATGTAGGGGCCTGGTCGGACCTGTGGCTGATTTGGTATAAAGTACTGAGGTTTGGGCTGCGTCTGTGGTGGCACCTTGGCCTGTGGAGGGATGTAGGAATATGACGGAGCAGGGATAAACGTCTGTGGCTTCGGCTGGGTCTGAGGGGGTGCTTTGCTTGGCGTCTGCCTCTGGGTTTCTGGGTAGACTTGTGCTGTCACTGGAGGAGGAGACTGAACATCTGTGTATGGGTGGGGTGGAGGTTGAGACTGGGACTGCTTGTCCAAATATGGGGGCAGTTGGGTTCTAGGAGGTGTCTGAGGTGAGGTTTGACTGTAAGGTTGGAGCTGAGGGCATGTGTGTGACGGAGGCAAGGCCTGAGGTGCTGTGTGCTGTAGGTAAGGGAGCGTGTGACTGGTAACGTGTGAAGCGTGTGAAGAACTTCTGGAGGCAACTGCTGCAGTGCTTACCGTGCGCACTGGAAGACTAGGCTCCGGAGTGGCATCTATGGGGGGAAAAATAAAATACAAAAGAACGACATTACATCGAAGTGGGAACTTAAAATTAAAAACTGAACCAAACCTGACCAAGGCAGACACTATACAATATTTCTGCAATATCCAATTTGGTATTTTCAGCAAGATGTGCTATTACCCAATCTGATTTGGTGCCATAAAACTTTGATGTTTGTACATCATCTCAAATTGACCTTTTTTACTTTGCGACAAACTGATATTACCTGTGGTTCTTTACATTATGTTAAAACTTTACGATGAATTCACCTCCAGTAATGGCCCAAAATTTCTTGGAAAAAAATATTTTTTACAAGAACATCTATAAGAACATTTTTTGTCCGTCTATTGTAAGGTAACCATTTTGAAGATTGTTCTGACTGTGACAACACATAAATGAATTCCTCAGACCTTCATAATTAAACACTGGAAAAAAAGCAACAAGGATTTCTTGCCTGCAAATGTTAGTTTATGGATGATACTGAAGACAATATACAAAGCTTACTGTGTCCTTTTGCTCTATGTGTGTATGAGCATGGATTTTTAAACATCAAAATAGGTGCACACTGTGTTGCTGTCTCTTGGAAGATTGATCTCATTCATTTTTTCCTGTCAGAGAACAAGCCAGCTATTTATTAATGCAGTTCTACTCACACACACACTTAACACCAAGAACAGATCCCTCTCTCCAGAGACAAAAGCATGAAGGAGAGATAGTAACACTCCAGTCGAAAAAAAAACCTCCCACCTCCTTCACACCAGCATTATCAGTTTGTTTTGCCACATCTTCGGCGCAGACAAAGAAAGCTGTGGGCTGGATGCATGGTAAAATTATGCTAATCACATTCAGCCAGAGCGGCACGGCAGACGGAGCCTACTTAACCCAATCAGAAAGCGGCTCCAGAGGACAGGCAGCCAAGTGTGACACTGAGAATGTGTGTGTGCGTGTGTGTGTCAGACACAATAAAGACACAGATGAGCAAACTGCACCCCCAAACCAGCTTTTAAGACCTGAGAAATATTTTTCCCTTCCCCTCTTTCCTTACCTGAGCTGCACCCTTGCGCCGTCTGGAAAGTGTGTGGTGACAGGTAACCTCCTTTAGAGATGAGTGTGCTCTCTTTCTCCCTCCTTTGCCCTCTCTCTTCCTCTCTCTCCCATTCACGCTGCCTCTCTCGCCCCCTCTCCCTCTCTTGCTCTGGCTGACAGCTCGGCTCGGTCTCTCCCCTGCTGTGAGCGTGCGAGAGGGTGTGTGAGAGAGTGTGTGTGTGAGGGAAGGCGTGAGGGACCTCTGCAAAGCCAATTTTTCCCCTCCACCCACTCTCCTCCTCCTGCTTTGGCTCACTGGTTGGGACTGCGGTGGCCACGCCCTTGCCTTGTGCTGATTGGTCGAGGGCCTCTGTTGGAGGCGGAGAGTAGATTTCAGGGTTTTGGTTCTCCCCACTCTCTGTAAGGCTGAAATACCGAACTCCTCTCTCATAGGCCGGAAGCTTATTGTCTGGCTGCAGACTGGGTGCGGGCTGAGTGGGCGGGGCATAAGGTAGGGCTGTGGACATCCCCAAGTGGACGTCTCCAGTCACTGCCATAGATGGGCTTGTCACCGTGGCAACAGAGGCCTGGGCGGTGACCGCGGCAACAGACCGGACCAACGATGCAGAGAGAGGCTCCAACTTCAGGCTGCCGTTCTGCAGCTAGCGAGAGAAAGAGGAGGGATGGAGAAAGACGAGAATAAGGGAGGCAGAGGGAGAAATCAGCAAGAGAAGATGCAAGAACGGTGGGGGTTAGAATCCAGTAACAACTGAACAATGGACAGATTTTGGATGTGAAAGAGCACATCAGTTTTGATAATGGAAAACACTACATTTAAGCATGAATGTACACACTACCATGACCGTCGCTCGTCAAACTGATCTCTAACATGTCAGACTAGCAGGATGCACACAAAGCGTAGACAGTGCCTACAAGCATGGCATACAGAGTAGCCTCTACAGCAAACCTGGGTTCCTCCTTTTCAATACACACGCACTCTTGTTTCATGCAGACTACATGATCAGAATATAGTTTAGTAACTGTTTAATTACAGTTCACAAGACATTAAAAGACACCTCTACAATCAGGGTGGCTACAATATGAATCCTTTTTGATCAGGACTGAAGGTACTGAAATACATTTCATTTACATTTCAATTCATTACTTAATGTCAAATCATTAATCTAGCGCCAATAATTGCTAGATGTTACATAGGGATGGGGCAATAGATCATTCTGAGCAATCAGTTAATTGAGGCAAGATCATGACAAACAATCCATATTCATGATTTAAAGTCAGAGTAACAAAAAGGGCACCTACGGTTCCCATTTGCACCAGAGGGGGCAACAAAGCCTCAACATTTTTATATCAAGTTTTCAAGCTAAAGGCAAGTTGCACATTAAACTGAAAGTTGTCATCCAAAAAGATTATGTTTTGCTCTATTTAATGCTCAGAGATGATGTCACAGACTTCAGTAACTCCTGTTGTGCTAGTCTGCCTTGAACTTCTTTTAGCAGAATGGGCTGTGACCCAGTGTCTACCCTTTGAGTTGGTTAAAAAGGCAAAAAAAATTAAAATGAAAGATCATTTTGTTGTGTTTTTTGCTCAATGGATTAATGTCTCTTTGATAAGAAAATAAGAGTTAAATGGGAACTTCTAGCCAGGACAATAGCCAGGTCCTTAACGAAACTTTCACTAGACCTCCACTAGACACAGCCATTCACTGTACTACTGCTGATCCAACACAAACAAATCCTTACCAGGCATCCCAACAAGGGCAGTGCACAGCAGTCAGGCAACCAGTCTAGATAAAGAAGCAGGTCTGAGGATGCAAACTACTTGTTCTAGCTATTGACCAAACAGGAGCTGTTCTCGAGCCAGGATCAAAAATGACCCATTTTGTCTTACTTGCTTGCCCTGCGTTGGTTCTACAGAAGCGTTAGTCACGGGACCAGGATCTTTGCAACCTGAAGGAGCTACATCCTGTGTTAGTTCCTGTAAAAGGCACAATGTTCCTTCAAATATTATTACTAAAGGAAAAGTTTTGATGTTCCAAAAAACTAGACAAAGTTCACTAAATACTGTGCCACAGATACTGAATTTGTTCATGATGGAATGATGCTTCAGCCTCAGGAAATTAAGTAGACATTTCCAAAGAGATGGAAATAAATGTAAAGGCATGACCAAGTACTCCTAAATATGTATCCATTTTGGTATTAGAGGGCTACACTTCAGCGCAGTTTGGCGATTTTCTGTTGCAATACAGCTACTTAACATGTCCACTAACTATAGTAGAGTCGAACCAGGTGTATTACCACAGAGAAGAATGAATAAACAAACAAACGGTGCTGGTACCAGAACTGGTGGCTCTTTATTGAACACAATCAAAAAAGTGACTAAGCTTACCTGGTCCACCTCCCCCTGAGTGATGGGCTGGGTTTGGAATCTGGTATTGCCCCTGCGCAGGCGTGAATCAGCTCGAGCGCCCTCTATTTGTTGTGTGGCAGGTTGTGAAAGCCGATTAAACAGAGACATTTTTTCGGTAAGACTCAGTGTTGATAGGTCTGGCTCCTCTGTCTCAGCCCCTTGTCCCGACTCCGCCTCTCTGGCTGGGACCTCCTTCTCTTGCTCATGGGGAGTCGAACCTGGGGCAGAGGATGCCTGCAGGCTGGGGAAAAGAAATAAACATGATCACATCACAAATCTAATCATGTACAAGGGAAAAATGAATCAATTTTCAACAAAAAACACATACACTCGGAGAGTTAGCACTCTTTGCATACAACGGAAGCCACACATGCTCCAAAGTAGCTACATATAAAATCATTTTGAAAAAAAAAAAAAAAAAACATAACCAGCACAGTTAGAAGTTAATTGTTAAACCATCATTAGACATTAGGCATTTTCAACTCACACACAAGTTCCCTTGACCAACATAAACACAGAAATCATGTAAACATAAGGAAACAATGTCTGAGAATACTTAGGCTGTGAAAAGAACAGCGTACATCTCTCAAAAAGACATTAACATAATGAAAAGCATTGCATGTATAACAAGTACACCATAATGGCCAAGTGCATGTGCGCTCAAGTACATATAAATGAAAACGAAATTCACAGTTCAAACATTTTGCATATTCCTTGGTAGGGATGGGCAAAATTTCTGGCTTTCTTAGTTTTGTGTAGCATGTAAACAAAACAAACGGACTCCTTAGTGCATATATGGACGCCAAGTTGCAAAAGCAGCCCAGTTTCAATTCAACATTTTTACAAAAAATATTTTAATATATCTGCCTATTGAATCCACAGCTGTGTAGCCCAATCTATGTTTCTGTCCCTGACGCTTTTTGAATGAGACACAATAAAGGGCAGCCAACTGGGAAAAAAGGTCTTTTACATGGACCAGTTATGCTTCATTCATTCATTTTCTGTAACCGCTTAATTCTTACTAGTGTTGTGGGTACCTGGGCCTATCCCAGGGTCTACAGGCATGAGGCAGGGACTCACCCTGGGTGGGGTGCTAGCCCACCGCAGGGCACACACGCACACACAACCACACACACCAACGGTCCATTTATAATCCCTAATGCACCTGACATGTGTGTCTTTGGACTGTGGGAGAACCAGAGAACCCAGAGGAAACCAACACCACCACAAAGAGAACATGCAAACTCCACACACACACACACACACAGGACCAGGATTCACAGGACCAGGACCAGGACTCAAACCCCCAACCCCAGAGGTGTGAGGCAACAGTGCTACCCGCTGTGGGGCCTCTCTGTAATTCTAAATGATTAATACATGGCCATTTAAAATTAATTGCATTGCAGTGAATTAATTGCACTTGCATTTGTGTGTTCGTGTCACTGACGTTTCCTTGACCATTCCAATCTATCAAATCTCAGCAAAACAGATTACTAAAATTACTAAAAACAAAACTATATTGTGAAAATCCCGAAGAGTCTCAATATTTCTGCCACATCGCCCATGTTTACTTCTCACTTCTAGAACAATATCAGCACAGCCCTCCAGTTTTACACTGTCTTAACCCTGGTCAAGAGATGACAAATTAGAAATGTATGCATGTTGTGCAAGAAGACTTGTACAGAAAACACCTCTGTTTTATCAAGAGATTTGCTATGATCCATTATACTCTCTTTCAATCAAGTACTCAAAGGGACGGCCATTTAGGGAGGCATGTGCATATCTGTCTTAGAGAAAGTATTTCTCTGGGTGACCATTTGGGTTAGCACTAAAATCATCTGCAAACATATATGCTGCAATTTTTGTCTATTTTTACACATAAAACGAACAGTTCAAGTTTCCCAGGATTGTGGCAAAAGTAAAAATAGGATTGTAACCTGAGACAATGCAGCTCTACACCACCAGAGGGTGCTACTACACAATCCTGACTGCAGAAACAACCTAATAACATTTTCCATGTCATGGGTTTCTCAGGTAAAAATGGTTGACTAAGCAAGTCCATGACAAATTCAGGAGTAGGTTGGGCATAAATCTGTTCTGTTTCTTGGATAAAGCCATGCTGAAAAGACTCATTAAACACTGCTTGATGCACATTCAGGCATTACACACAAATAGGTTAACCTTAAGAACACCACGAGCCCAACTGGACAGAAAGCTTATTCGAAGCCTTAAATCTCATGCACAATCACATATAGGTACCTGAAGCTAGTCATTGTGGTGCTGACTACTGTGGGGCTGGGAATTCTGGGGGTTGTAGTTTGAGTGTTGATGATTTGGGAGGAGGAACTAGGGGATCTTTTAAGAAGCAAAAAATATGGCAGAGGAATAATAGTTAGTTGCTGACAGTAAAACATAAAGGGTCGTTTTCCCAGACATGGATTAAGACTAGTCTTGGACTACCCTTTCCTTTTCAATGGAAAATCTCTATTCACAGCACTACACAGCACTACATAATCCAGGACTAGGCTTAATCCCTGTCCGGGAAACCGACCCTAAAAGATTAGCAATAAAACTAAGGACACAAAATTACTAGACATAAAAGGTTGTCAAAATAACAAAAGCAATGTGATAATTCAAATAATTGACTCACATCACTCTCAAATAGAATATTACAGTATCAGAGAATCTTCACATAGCATCACACAAAATTATTATTTTTCAGACATCAAATAAAGTCCTTGCCATTCTGGGCATTTTGCAAAAAGCAAACATCACATGAATAGATGTGAAAATGCAACATGTATAACAAGAAAAGTAGAATCCTAGAGGTTAGCTTCCAAAACTAAAACGTGGTGAATAATAAATTCTACATATATTCCATAATCAACCATTTACTAAAAAGAGAACTGATCTGGCTCATGACCAGCAGAAATCTAACAGACCAATATTCTCATCTCTACTTGAGATGTTAGTAAGTGACCTACGTGGCAGCGATGACCACTTCTTCCGTGGTGACAGGCTGAGTTCGCGAGCGGTCCTGTGTCCGTTTGAGTCTCCTCTCCACTGCTGCATTACGTGACCGTGGTTTGGGAACACCTCCTTCTGAAGTTTTCTCAAGCTCCTGAGAGACATACATGAAGACATTAAAATAAGTAGAAAGAAGAAAGCCAAAATCTCCTGCCTGCACAGAAACGTGTCTCTGATTTTTACAATGACCACAAGAGTAGCATTACTTTAGTCTTGCATACACAAATGTTTTGAGCCACATATAGATGTTGACTTTTCTTTTAACATAGTTTTGAGCATTTGTAGAGACTAAAGAGCAAAAATTCCAGTACCCTGAAGAGGGACCTCTTGGCTGCTACACTCATCTTTGATCGCTCGTCCATTTTCTCTTCATCCACTAGCAAGAAACAAAGGATTTTCATATTCAGTCTTTTCCGTTTTTAACTTTTAGTTCACTAATCCTGCTCATGTTAAGTCTGTCTTGAAGCATTTGGCAGCGTTGGCCTGAAGAGCAGTAAGTGGACTCTTAAGACTCACCTTCTGTCTTTTGTAGCTCGGTGGGACTAAGCCGAGATCTAAAGAGGAAGGACCCCCCACCCCAAAAAATAAAAAAAAAAAGTGAAACAAAACTTGCATTTCAGAATCACATGAATTGTACTTATTGGGCCTTATTCATGAAACACAAGCCGGGTGAATTTGTACATAAATCTGTCGTAAATCATTTTACATACATTTCCATCTCCATTTTTGTAGCACTGAACTGTTAAAATAGGAGTACAAATTGTGATTCAAAGAACATCTAAAGTTTCAAGAAGTACATTTAACCATCAACATAAACTAAAGCAAATATGATCACCTATTTATCAGGGCACCTTTTATCACCCTGCAGATATTCTAATTGGTTACAACAAAAAAGAATTGACTCTACATGAAAGCATTTACTTTGCTTGGAATTATTAGAATTTTATGTGGAAATGTCATGTGGACATTCCATTTAATTCAGCGATGCTCAGAGGCAGGAGAACTTCTGGTCTCCACTCTTTGATATCTTGAATTCTTTTGTATTAGAATGCAAAACGGCCTCTTCCAATCTACCAGCTAGTGAGCGGTTTACCAGACTGTTTGGGAATAATTTGGTCGGCACTTTTCTTTTGACTCTTAAATATTTCTCTTGCAATGTGATTATTTGTTCTTATTTTTGCTAAGACAATTTTCTTTATCATCCTGTTTTACTGATCCACATGGTGGAGATGAGAACTGGAGAAACTAGTCTTCCACTGCAGAAAGGTCTTGATAGAGCTGTTAGACTAAACCTCCCACTGGCTAAAATAGTCAGTTAATGTTAACCTATTTGAACTTTAAGGTTAAAAGAGCAAATGAATTGCCTTAGAACCGCACCCAATTTACAGTTGGTACTAATCAACATTCTACTAACAAACGCGGTGTTCACACAATGTATGTGGGTAAGGCAAAAGGTTGACCATTTTACAATTGCTTGTGTTTTATTAATAAGGCCCAATGTCACTGATTATTTTACCACAGTTCTGAAAAGAGTTTATAGAGAGTTTAAAAACTAGGACTTTCACTGTTGTGTTACTATGAATATGTAGGGAGATACTGAAAATAAGTTAACACAAAAGATGTACAGGACGACCTACAGTGATCACAAACTTCTTATTCATCCCATACCTATCAGACTCCAGTCTTTCGGCTGAGGTGATCGGCTGAGTCCGAAACCTTTCAGAGGACTTCCGGTCATCACCAGGAGAAATGTACCGCATGGGCCGGCGTGGTCCTCTCTCTCGGTCAACACCCCCTTCCATATCAGCCTCCATACCAGCTAAATCTACCTTAGACTCCCTTGGCGCAGAAGGCAACAGACAAAGAAAAAAACAAGAAAATAAATAAAAAATAATGGTTTATAATTTTAATGACTTTACACTTTACATGGACAAATGTTTCCTCCAAATTTAATTAATTACACAGCAAACAATTTAAGAATTTAAGCGTAGATCCATGCAATATGACCAGAACAAGACAGTCAATTGGTTTTTTAAAAAATTTCCAATCATGCAGCAGCTCAGGAACAGAACGATGCCTTAGCACTACAAATAAGCATTCAAGCATTTAATAAAGGCCATACCACATTCGCAACACGGACCTTAGGTATTTCTAGTAACTGATTACGGTTAGTAACCAGAGTTTTGTTTTTTTATAGGGAAGTGTTTTTTCACTTTTTTTAAACATATGATTATATAACATTGTAATATCAAACTGCATAGATATCATGAATCAAGTTAGAGATTAAGGTTTTATTCATGAAAGTTCTCAGAAAAGGAGTGGTGATCTAGGATCAAATTCCTCTCTTATTTACTATGCCTGTATTGACAGGAACAGATCCTAGATCCGAACTCCTAGTCTGAGAAACCTCATAAAAACAGGCCTAAAAGCTGTACTACAGAAACTTTGTCTTTAGTCCCAAGTGATGATCTGATAAGTTTAAGATAAGACTTTTTTACAAATGTATAGGACAAAGCAAAACCTAATTTTATACCTTATCTTCAAATTATATATCTTCTGAAATCCTAAACCACTCAACCAAGGTAAATAATTAATTGTCAACTGACAATGCATTAATGAAACTTAATGAAACAAAAATCTAAGTTATGGTTAGCTTCACAGCTACTGTTAAAAATGTTGAAACAAAACTGAAGTGTGAAGTAAGTACTTAACTTCATAAAAGTTATAAATATTGTGGTGGCACCTCGCCACAATATTTGCAAGTTAATGCTAGTAAATATGTTGTGCTAATTTTCAAAGTTGCCCAAAATTAACTTTAGAAACAAAAGCTGAAAACAGAACAAGACTCGACGTCTCAGTCATTTTTTTTTATCTTAAATCTTTTGCTATAAGAAGATAATGAACATTGGAAATATTATTCTGCAATAGCTGCTGAGTAAAATGAGACACTAACATCTGTCATCATTCTGACTAAAATTTTACTAAGAAAGTTTCTGTAATATGGCCCTTGGGCCAGGCAAGACAAGATTTAGGTTAATCCTTCAAGTAGACACATGTCAAAAGGCACACTAATTTAGATTCACCAAGAACTTTCCAGAATATGCCACTCTTTATGACAATAGAAACAAAAACAGGAGCTACAAAGTCAAATGTTGTTCCAAAAGATTTATGCATATCTTCATGTTCTTATCCTAAGAAAACCTGAATTAGTGCACCTTTAGTTTTTGCTCTTTATCAATGTTAAAAATCAAAGCCTTCAAAATCAATGCTACTCCCTCCACACTGGAAGAATTTGACTAGTGAGTATCTGTGTAAACATGGCAAACACTATGCCCGCGTACAGTTCAGGCCTGCGTCCAGAGGCATTCTCCAAGTAGGAATGTCTGAGCTTTGCCACAGAAACTCTTGTATCCAAGGTTCCCACTTCACCATTAGTGGTGCCCATCTCCCTGGCTTGAAGCCCTATCCCAGTTGGCATAGACTCCCGACTTGCTGCACGCTCGAGACTGCGGAATGCTGCGGAACGCTGAGTCACTCCAATGTCTGACATTGAACGAGTCCGGATTTTTGGTTTGAGGTCACCACCATCTCTGCTTCCTCTGTGGCGTGCTTGAGGTAGGGAGGAGCCTCTTTGCAAATACCCACCTACTTCTGACAACCTCTGATTCGAAGACTCGCTGGCCTGCTGGGGTGGGGGCATGGTGTCCATGGCTTCTGTCTGGTTTTGATGCAGCTGATTATCCCCATCACCTCCTCCCCCCTGACCACCTGACTGGTCAATTCTATCTCTGCCATCCCACTTTTCCGACTGGCTGATTCTATGTACCCTACGTCCTTTCCAGTCATCCTCCGACTGGCTTATCCTTCTGCGTCTGACTTGTCCCTCATCAGTTTCTGACTGGCTGATCCTCCTTCGTCTACCGTATCCCTCCGCCTTATGACCTTCACCTTCTACTTTATCTAACTGGTTTACAGTCCTATTTTCTTTCTGATCTGTGTCATAGTATTGGGCAATTCTTTGTCCAATCTGTGCATCCTTCACTTCTAACTGACTCATCCTTTTATCTTGGCCCTCTGATTCTGGATTTTCAACTTGCGTCTCTGCATCTCCTATTTGGCCAACTCTCCTGCCATCCCAAAGCAATTTGTCGTGTACCATACCTGCCTGCCCATCAAACTGTGCCTCTACACGCTGCTTAACATTTAACTTGTTTGTTTTGTCACCATCCCTCCCCTGTCTCTCTTCTATTCGGTCTATCTTCTTGTGAGCAGGCTCAAACATTTCACTACTCATGTTACTCCTGCCATCCAGCCTTCCTGACTGACCAATTCTTCCTTCATATTGACCTGCTTTCTCCTGCAACATACTGATCCTCTTTTCTCCTCTGCCACTGGATTCTTCCTCCCTTAACTGCCTGACTCTCCTTTCATCATGCCCTTCTCTCACTTCCAAGTTACTGAACCTTCTTCTGCCTCTGTCCACAGCCTCATCTAATTGCCTAATCTGCCCACCAACTCTTTCCTTAGTCTCTTCTAATTGGCTGATCCTCCTACTTTTCTGACTGTCCAAGGCTTCTTCAGTGCACCTCTGCATGGTGTCATCTACACTCTTCTCCCTGCGACGGATTTCAGAAGGCAGCACAGCCTTTCTACTCTTCAGCAAGCCCTCTGAGAGGGCATCACTCTTAGATGTTGCTCTGCCTTCCCTTTGGATAGGCTCAATATGATCAGCACTAGCTCTATGCCTGCTTTCCACACCTTCCCTACTAGGTATCAATCTATGTATGGCTTGATGGCCCTGGGGGTCTGGAGGCTCATGGGATTCAAGAATTTTAGGAGGCCCAGGTGAAGAGTGAACAGTATCTCCATTCAAAGGTGCAGACAGTTGCCGATGTCGGTAGGCCAAACCAGAGTGGGAAGCTTTCCCATATGTAGGAGGAAGATCTTCAGTGGGACTATAAGGTATAGGCTGACCATGAGTGTAGCCGGGTACAAACTGCTGGGTCTGTCCATGACCTGGGGATGCATGCGAGGCATGCTCATATTTGGGTGGTAGTTGTTTAGCAGGTTGGTGAGGGACACTACCAAATTTCATTGGTTGATGGGTGTCTCTATGTTTTGGTTCAGATTGTGGAACATTCCCAGTACCAGGCAGCGGTTGCTGAAAGTCCCTGTATCCAGGGTAAGCCTGCTGGGGAGGTTCATATGTTTGAGAAGGTTGCTTGATGTCCATATACCTTGACGAAGGCTGTTGAGCTTGTTTATAGTTGGTCTGGTGACCAATGGTGCTAGGATGTACTCCATGAGGTTCTGCATCTGGTGTGTGCTGGTTCTTTTGGGGTTCACCAGAGGGTGTGCGTTGATTGCCAGTTAGTTCTGTGCTCTGAGTGCGACGGTATCGTGGGCGTTCAGCACTCTGTGCTCGAGGGTGATGACGGGGTTCTACATTAGGATTCTGCTGTTGTACTGGAGGTTCTGCACTCCGTGTACGCAACTGGTTTGCGGGTTCGGAGTGAGGGGCCAAATATGGAGGAGTAACTGTAGGGTGACGCCTGGTCGACGATACATCTGATCCTGAATCAGATGCCCGTCCTAAGCTGTCCTCCCTTGCACGTCTTTCTCTCACTCGTATTCTTGGTGAGGGGACAAAAGAGAAATTTAAACTTATACATATTTTAAAATGCAACAATCCAGCAAAGTCTTTATAGTCAATATCCTAAAACCATTGGCTGATCCAGCATGTAGATTTTTTAATGCATATTCCACCATGTGATTTGACCAATTGTTAATTTTTCCAAACAAAAACAACAATTTGATTGAAGAATATAGGACAGAACATACATTTTTACTGGTTTACCAGCCATTTAGCCCAACCAAATTAACAGATACAGTGCAGTCTGCCATCAACAGAACAGTTGATTTTTCCCCATAACTGTGCTCCAGTATATTAGATTTGAAACTTTTATTATTTTTATAAGCACTTTTATTATTACATGTATATCCAGTAGACAGCAACCATGTCTCAATAATCAGCTAAAGCCCAGATGCTTGGACAACATATGCTTCTTTTAAAAATGCGGTTGTAGCTTCTCGTTCAAATACAGATTAACATCAAGTGTGTAACGAGTATCAAGTGTGTAACGAATTAGAATGATCATTTTATCATCACCAGGGTTTAAGTTCATTTTATTTAGTTAAGCAAGACGTCTTATTCTCTGCCACCTGTTTGAATTCACAACAAACAGGCTTGGGGGAGCTCTGAAGGAGCACAAGTGTGTAAGTAGGGGTGGTTGGAGAAAGATTATCTATAATCCAAAGCACACTACATTATATGTGAAAAATGGTGCCATCGATAGTTTCAACCAAATGCTTCTCAAGACAGTGGATGGAGCTTTACCTTGCAGCTGTCCAATCACCAAAACCATACAAATGATGGGCTTTCCAGGGTATGTTGGTCACACAGGTTTCAGGTGGTGATGTGTAGATTTGCTAAAAATGACCGCAATTATGAACACTGAGAATGTCCGTTACCTGTCGTCTGCTGAAATGGAGGAATTGTGTTTCAAAGGGACCAAGTGGTTCAATCAAAACAGCTGCAACAGCCAAAATAAAGCAGACATTCTACACATTCAGCTCAGCATCACTGTTTCAAATCTAACATGCTGGAACACATGAATAAAACTGATATACAGCTGCACTGCATCACTGTCAAGCTTGGGGTGAATTCACAGGCGTTTGCAAAGATTTCTAGCAATGAAAATTCATAAACAATGCTAAATAAAAAGTTTCTCAAGTAAGAATTGTATTTCCACCCATCAAAATAGCACCGCTTTCTGCATGGACAGCGAGCGATGCGTCAACCCAGAGTCAAGGAACATTTAGTTTTCGTAAAGCATTACGTTAGAGATCAATTCATTGCAAAACTTGTATATTTGTAAAAGATGTATGAAATGATGAGATCAATTTTTTTAGTATGAAAAGCTATTAGAGGGTGCTGCTTTTAATATCCTCAGTACTCATTTACTGCATCCTCAGTGAAAATAGACCTGTTTTAATATTTTGAATGGGTGAATGGGGAACAAAGGTGGAGGGTGGGGGGGGCGGGAGGTAGATTGGTGCTGAACATTAGTTGTTCTAGATATGGCATGTATGTCAGTCGGAAAGGAAGACTCAGATCATATTAAATAAAGAGGCTATGTTAGGAAGGAAGACTACCTATGATGTACATTCATCTCTTTGAATGCACACAATATACATGGGAGAAGGGGGACAAATGAAGTTAGAGAGTCCAAGTTAGCAGATCCGTGTTTTACAGGGGGTTACACACCCGGCACTCAGGTACCTGGAGGGCCAGCTGATAACTGAGTTTGTGTCACCATCCAAGTCTTTCAGCAGAGACCACTCACTTTGAGAGCGAGACGCCAAGCTACAGAACACCAGCCAAAATAGTGCAGCTTAGAAATGAAGTAAATTTAGCACTGTACCACTTTCATAATCAGGGGTTGACATAAGTGGTATGTAAGTACGCATTGACATAAGTGGTACGCAAATGGGCAGCAGTTTTCAGTCTTCACAGCGCAAATGTGTACTTAATTCATACTGCGTGCCCCGCCCCTCCACTTCACGGCCTGCCCATGGTACGAGACCACGCCCCCCCGGACCACGGGCAAGACACAGACCTCTGCGCGTCTCACCCCCACCCCAAACCCCCCGAACCCCCTGAACTATGGCAGAGACAAAGACCTCTGCATGCCAATTTTTAATTTTGGTGCATACCAGTTCATTCTTGCAGGCACTCATTAGAGTACTAGAGCAAAAAAAAATGGTGTCAACCCCTGATCATAATATCTAAATAAAGCATTAAGGTAAGGCTATTTGTGACTTTGTGCTCATTCTTTAATTGCTTTCATGTTGGGTTAGAAGCAGCCTTCAAGGAAAACAGCAAAAGGGCCTTTGAGCTCGACCATCAATCGCTTAGGCTCTTGTCAAAGAATTACATACAAAATAACTCCATGTGTGAGATCATCATATGAGGATTTTATTTTCGGTGTACTGACTTCAACAGTGCAGACCTCCACCTCTAGAGTGTCACCATTACTTAGAAAAACTTGGAACAGCATATGTACAGATATATCAGCAACACTAAGCCACCTACTTTGCCTAAAGGCACTAAACATCAAAATAAATGCTTAGCAGAAGGCAGAATTATGCAATAATTCAAGCTTTGCTATGTTTGAGTCCCAGTGTTTTCCATGTGATGTCTGTCAATTAGCTGACTTCTTTTTTGTTAAGGCAATTAATGCTGTATAGGGACCATTTGTAAGTTATTAACCCTATTTAAGGAAGCAAATACATATGGATGTGATAAAGCATAAAGAAGCTGCAGTCCCATAAGTGGTCTACTACTATGAACACATGTGCACATGTGCATGGATCTTGCCATTTAAAGTATTCCAGCACAGAAACATCTGAAACATGATAAAATAAATAAATAAAAGCTACAGTGTGAGGTAAAGTAAAGGCTTTTCTGATGCAATGATTACAGTTCTACCCCTTGCACTCCAATACTCTCCTCACTTCTTTGATACATTCCTGACTTCACAAAAATACACACAATTCAGCATTTACCCACATACTCACAGGGGCACACTTTAACATTACCAGCAAAGAGCATCTCTGCAACAAACATTCTGAATACACAATTTGGGAAGAAATCTTTGTTTATGGGTAATCATCAAAGCTTAAGGGGGAAATAAAATCGAGATTAACTTAATTTTTAATCACTTTTATTCTTTGTTTACATCAGTATGTAGGCACTGATATCCAGCAACAGGCAGGCCCTTATTTTGGATTCAGGCTAAAAAGTGTGTAAATGCCATAAGACGAGGAAATATTAGCCAGTCCGGGATCTACTACACATCTCAGCACGGAACTCAAGATGAAGACTACCTCCATTCCTCAAGCCCACAAAGGATTACCCTAATTTTACTGTAAATTCTCCTGACTGACATGTAAAATGACCAATCATAGAGCATTCAGCACATGTCCAAGAAAACATGAACTTGCTTTTGATAAGCCAGTCCAGCAAATATGTACAGGATTGATCATACAGAAATAACTTAATGGGACAGAGTGAATGTTCTCCTATTCCGTATCTAGGCCTATATCTCACTCTGAAAGGCTCAAGGATGTGCAGGGAGGAAAACTGTTTGCAAATAACATTTAGTATTATAATTTGTTTACCCTCCGACAAGCTCACATACACAAAGAGCCAGTTTAAATTCTGCAAAAGAGGTGAGATTCTGAGAGGTGTGGTGATTCCAGCATGGCAGTTACATCTATAGATGTCTGTAAGGTCAGGTGCCTAAGATGAAAAGTTACTCAAATATAACAAAAATTCTTTTGTAGAGAACATGTGAACTACAGAGATCAGCTACTATCAGAAAGGGATCCTGACAGTTCCTTACTTGTAAGGAAGAGTATAAAAATAACAAGATCACATTTACTCTCTAAAGCATGTCAACAACAAATGTTTCTAGCAGAGAAGAGTGCTGTAAACAGGAAAACCTGTCTTGTGCACTTGAGTTAATGATGGCCAAATCATTCACAAACACCTGTTTTCTGGAGATTACAGCATTTGCTTGCCTTTAAACCGCATAGAGAATATGCCTTCTCCACCCTTATCATAATGGTTAAAGTCGGATAAACCGGAATAAGAAAGATAAGGAAAAAAGTGAGAAAGCTCATGGACTCACCCCTGTCGGCTAAGGATGTTCTGCGCCTGTTGCTCAATGAACAGGTCTCCTGGGGAGATGCCATACCGTGCAGAGGGCAGTGAGGCACGGCGTGCCGTCCGCGGAGAGCTGGCCACGGCCCCCACAGGAACGCCTCTGGCCGCCGGTTGCGCAGGGGTCATCTCCACAGTGACCGAAGCTTCCTGTGGCCGAGGTCTAGGACTTCTGTCTGGCGTTCTCCGGTAGTTCTCCAGGTTCATTGCTCTCTCTCTCTCTCGCTCTGTAGCCAAGCTCCGCTGGTCCTTCTCTTGGGCTGGGTAAGCGCTCACTTTCTCTTTGGGAGGAGAAGAGGCGGAGACGGGGGCAGAATCAGTTGGCATGGAAACCCGCCCCATCCCAGAGCTGCTGAATTTCGACCTGCTGGCGCTTCGCTCGTGGCCCTCTTCCTCTCGCCACACCTCCGGTTTCTCACCCCGCCCCCTGTCAGGTGGAGCTTGTTTTTCTGACAGGTCGGACTCCCTCCGTGCTCGCGTATATCGTGGTATGTAATCCGTATCTGCCTCCTGGTCGAGAAGGATCCCATAACGTTCCGATAACTGCTTCCGTCGCTCGGCCTTGTAGCGAGCAATCCGTTCAGCTTTGGAACTAAGACTGGCAGGGTCAGGTCCGCCCGGGGTGGGGACCGGGTCAGGATGGGCAGGAGGCTGATTGTCGGGTCGTGTACGTGGCCTAGACTGCCTTCCCGGAGGCTCTAGCTCATCACGACTGTAGCGCCTCACTGTGGACAGTAAAATACACAAGATGGATTAATTACCACATTTGCCAGCTTTGTAGAAAAACTGCAAAAATCCTAAGGAATTGTAGCAATATCACTACGCGATGTTGAGTTTTCAGATTTAAATGCAACACAACCAGGAGTAGAGAAATCTGTCATTTTAAAATGATATAAAAATTATACATTACATTAAAATGAATATACACTTTAACTGTGTTATTGCCTAGCTGATGTGTGGTCAAGTGCTAAATCTCAGCTCAGTGGTACAATTAGTTCCCATGCCACATAATCTGACTCTTTGCGGCTCAGTTAACTTGCATAAACGACATCCAGCATAAGAGGGCAGAATGAGCAGGGTGCATTATACCATGTTATGATACATTCCCATGTTCCTGCACGAGTATGCTAATGCGGCTAAATGAAAAAACAACTACAGACTACATTTTACTTTAATAATGTACTGTGGCATTGTACTCTATTTCAGAGAAATGATTTGTACTGTTAAACAAAAACTGTTCTTTTAGGAGCCCATCCAGCATGAAATGATATCTTACCAGTTATGCCTGGTTCACTGGAGTCTGAAGCTCGTGTATAGCGTGGAGTGTCCTCCTCTAGCAACCTATTGGTCACCAGGCCAGGTGTATGCTGCAAGCTTGAAACGAGTGCAGATGGAACATCAGTCTCTATGCCCTCCAGCCTTCGTGCAATCCTCTCTTTTCTGCAAGGGAATAGGGACTTATTTTAGGTGTTTCACTTGTGAACTGGAAAATCACTATGTTAATAACCAAAGTTTCAGTAATTGCTTAAATACCTACAGCTGAACAGATCTTGAGGAAACTGACCTATTCATTTTTGGTTCACCTTTCACAGCGGTTTCAAAATGCTTCCTTAGCTCTGAAACTACATAAAAGAGCTCAGTGAGGATCTCCAAAATCCCTTTAAACTTCTTTAACTAAAGATTAGTGGTTTAGACTAAGCATTGCTCACCTTTGGGCAGCACGGCAAGGAGTTTGGCATCAATATGTGTGACACTCCTAACTAGTGTGTCCTTGTCTTCAAGAGAAAGGTTTGTTGGAAGACTGAAAAAGGAAGGAAAGTCATTTTAAAAGATTTCTTTAGCGTTTACAGAAAACACATGCAAAATATGTGCTTTGAGAGTCCTCTCTAATTATTCCCTAAATTCTAGGCTTTCCTATTGCACAGGAAATTTGTGGAACAAGAACTGCCAGCCATATTTCAAGCAACCAGCAGGGGACAACTTCAAGATGTCTCAACATATTGTGTGCTTAACAGTATAATTTCCCGTTCAAATTCTTGCCCAAGACTATCTTAAGAGTAATAGATGAGGGATGTTTTGGAGTCCTGTGTCGGTCCCATGCTCCTGTGTGACATTTTAAGAAATATTAGCGGAGAGTGTCGAGGACTCTGAATGTTCTGCCACAGGAATAGATTAGTAGCCAAGCTATTTATACAGCATCACTTGAGTTCCACCTTAGCATAGCACCTTGCTTGCCCCGTCTAAACAGGGCACTTCAAATACTGCACATCCCAATACACAGCTCCATTTGTTTACTAATGCAGCATAAGACAACCGATATTAAAACGTAACTATTGAGAATAACTTTCACAACAATAAGCATCTGTTTTCACGGACATCACCATTGTGGACATGGTCATAATCTGAAATTTGTCCACATGATTAGTCGATGTCCTGTTTGACATTGTACGATTTGGAGAGACCTAACAAACACCACAAAGAGGGAGGGGAAGGCTAGTATGTGCTTCTTCCAAGACACATGTGGTGGTAGCTCAGTGGGTAGGATACTTGCCTCTGGACCAAGAGGTCATGGGTTCGAATCCTACCTTCAGCACCACCACTGGGTTCCTGAGCAAGACCCTTAACCTCAAGTTGCTCCAGGGAGACTGTCCCCTGTAGTTAGGGAATGGAAGTCGCTTTGGATAAAAGCATCTGATAAATGCCGTAAATGTAAATGTAAATCTTTTAAACTGCCATTAAAGCATAATCAACAAACAGCCCAATGGGTGGAGGAGAACAACTGCTAATTCGGTTAAGTCAGCTAATGGACTCTGGACACACTGAGAGATGGGGAGAAAAGTTGCCATCCAGAAAAAGCAAGACCAGGTGTGCTCTTTAGGACACCTTGCTACAGATGACCGCAACATCGCTAGGAACCAAGCTTGCAATAACCCAATGATGAGGCAACAATTAAACAGTCTTGGGAAAATAGAGTTTCGGGAAGTTCAGTTTAATACTTGGTCGATACTGATGATCAGTCATATTTTCAAGTGTTAAACCTATGTTCTCCAGGTGTGCCTGGTTACATTATCTTCCAACAGTTTTTTGAAGAAAAATGCTCAGTGTGGTACCTTCTTTGAGACCACAAATACATCCAGCCATCCACTAAACACATCCATTGATACCAAAGTTATAAACTGAAGTTTCAATCTGGACTGCCTTTTGAATGATGCAGGGTAAGCAATCAGAATCATTTACATACAAAGTGCAACACAAAGTCAGTCTGCAACTGGTTTTAAACTGAGATTTACAAGGAAACCACAATGAGTCATTAACTGGCCATGGATTATCCAAACCATGTCTACTGACCTTTAGAGCTTCAAGCTAAAATTCTGACACATAAGAAAAATTTGGCGGCTCACATTGTTGCACTGGTGTTGAGAACCGATTTGTCATTTAACCTCCCATTTGGCCAATAAGCTGTGGCATGCTGGCTAGCACATCAAGGTGGAAAGTCTCTGTCAACACGCTTTCTGTGCAGGCTAATGCAGACAGTACAGTTTTTTTGTTTTTGTTTTTTTGTTTTGTTTTTTTTTTTTTACAGGTGATGGCTTTACCTCAATTAATCAGGAGTGTTTGAGAGAGGAGGGATAATGAAATGAGAAAACCTTCATAAAAATCATCACACCTTAGTGCTTCTTTTTGTAGCAGTGCAGGGTTGAAGAATTTAACCGGTGATTCAACTCCCAGCCCTGTAAAGAGACAAAAACCAAACAAAATTGAGACAATATTTGGATGGGCAACTCTCTCTCTTCACACTGCAGGAGGAGAAGCTGCATACAATGCCTAAATAAGGCTGGCTGTAACATCTCAGCAAATATTTCACCCCAGAAGTCACCTTATAAAGACAGCTGAAGATGGGGAAATTGACATGTTTTAATAACAGAAGAATTTCTCGGGGCTTTATGAACATGGTAAGAGTTTTTTTTGTGTTTTTTGTCCCCTCCCTAAAATGTGGCAGTTACAAACATGACTATGACAAAAGAACCTACGTGCACATTCAATTTCACAACAAAAAAAATGAATAAACAAAATACAATGGATTAGGATGTGGTCAAAGTGCACAAACTGAATTCTGAGAATATTCCACCTCACAGCTCCACTTTAACTGTGTAAAACAGCCATAAAGACCTCTCCCAGTATAGACAACATCTTAAACCTTTTATTAGACGGGGGGCCCCTTACAAACTAAACCTCAAAACAGCAGAGATGTGCACGAGTAGCTATGGAAGTCTCCACACTCAAAGCACACTAGCTACTTCCCATGGCAATACCCGTGCAATGCAGATTTCAAATTATTATATATATATTTTTTTTAATCGGCCAATAAAATACTATAGTCCTGACCTAACCTCTCATGTATTCAACCTAACTTTCAGACTTACCGACAACAAAGGCTTAGCCAAATCCATGTTGCATGCCATTATTTTCATAAGAAAACCTCTTATTACTAATTGCCTGTTTATACTATTTCATGTTAGGTGAAAGGAGTGAAATTCAATTAAATTCAATGAAACACTTCATGATTGTTCCATTGCAGAGGATTTGAAGCTCACCTTGCCTCTATATACATAACTATAATCAATCAAATCATCTTATCTACTATTTCTCATTTTGAGATCGCTGTTGATTATCAAACTACTTTCAAGATACTTAACCCTTCTGCATTTTAACTACGGAAATTGGTCATTTGGCGTATCACAAGAAGTAATACAAGTGTGTTTAACCTTCTATTTTCACAAAATAAGGCCTAAAACAACCTAAATGATGTGCCAAAGAAAAATATCACTAGATGAGTATTTAAGAGTTTTTTTAGTCAATAATTAAGTTTGCCGTGAAATTAATATATTGTATGATATTAGATATGTTCGTTAGATTTAGAACTGACAAAAACAACTTGTATCTTAGCCCAAAACTTAACACCTAAACCTGACACCAACTCTGGATTTTATAACAATTTGTGCTTTTATAGATAATAATCATGATCATATGAGATCACGCCTGGAGTTGTACTGGAGGACCTTGAACGTTTCAATGTTTTCTTTGCTTTAACACACCCAGTTCAACTCCTGAAGGGCTTGTTAAATAGCCAAGTAGTTCAACCAGGTGTGATGGAGCAAAGAAAACACTAAAAATGTATGGGGATTCAGTTCTGGAATCCATGCTCCGGAGGAAAGCTCCTGAGAAACACAGGTTCCACCTACACAGATAATTCCACTGTAATGTAGGACTAAGGGTGTAAAACGGGGTAAAAACACAGTGCGGTTCAAGTGTGCAGACGAACACAAAGTCTCAGCTGAACAAGCAGATGCAGGACAGAACGGTCTGCTTTGTGTAGGTGCCAGCTAAAAGCTTAAGGATGCTGACTGCCACAAACCAACAGCCCAACGAGGGGAGGAATGAGGGATTTTCTAAAAATACTGGCAGGGACGGACAAGGTGAAAAATAGATCTGTCTCTCCAAGAGTGCCAACCTCCTTCTGAAGCACATGTGGAGGGAGAGAGAGAGAGAGAGAGAGAGAGAGAGAGAGAGAGAGAGACAGAGAGAGACAGAGAGAGACTTCAAACGAACATGATGGCTGGTGCTGTTGAAAGGATAACTGTTATAAGACAGTTCCCATGATCTCCAACATGTTTACATGGTGTCCACATGCATGAGCTGAGGAGTGAAAAGTTGACAGGAAGGCCAGAAACACAGAAATAAAAGACTTTATTATCAGTTACTATTAAACATCTATGTAAGCACTATGCAAACAGACGGTCCCTGTCTGACCACCTTATTGATCACTTCCTGACCGACTTAATGTGCCCTAATTGCTTTATGCGATGCACACTGATTTGAGCACCTAAATTCTTTTCCGTTTCTCTCATTCACAGCAGTTCAGCTATATTTAGAAATTGCACATGCAAGGAAAGCATACATTTTTCTTACCATATCAGCAGTAGCCTAAAAAGTGACCGAACACATACACCGCTGAAAATAAAGTGAAAAGAAAGCCAGCCTGCCTCAACTCAAATCTGCTCTGTCACAGCCCAGCAATGGGCCAATTAATCTATCACTCCATCACCCTCTATAACTCATTCTGTTCTCATTCTGGCACCACAACAATCCTGAAACCAAGTTGCCATCCAGCTGCCTGGTCGCAGGGTAAAAGGGACCAGAGCTCTTACCTTGGCCACACTGTGCGACATGGCTGAGGTAATTAGTAATCCATTGGTTCTTCAACATGTTTCAGGGGTAAAAACTGTGAAAATTACGCAAAAAAATGAAAGGGACAAAGAGTCCTGCTTATAAAAAGGAGAAAGAGTCCAGGTGGAGGTGGACAGAACAAGCGAGAGAGAGAGAGAGACAGCTATGAACACCAAACTCAGTGTGATGGAAATGCAGACACACGCACAGTCGTGCAGGGTTAGACCAATCACACACACAAACGGGGGGGGGGGGGGGGGAG
>JBBPCX010000040.1:37338550-37361109 GCA_037974365.1 Hydrocynus forskahlii | reverse complement strand
ACACACACACACACACACACACACACACACACACACACACACACACACACACACACACACACACACACACACGGGAGAGGTAACCTCACCCAGCATGCTCCATGTATGGGCCTGAGAGAGGAGCCCGGCAAAGGGAGAATCTGCCATAAATAGCCAGAGAGACAGAGAGATAGAGAGAGAGAGAGAAGGAAAGAAAACAAGCAGGGCCAATTCTGTGTGTTTTCCCTCACTAGGACCCCCTGTAACCAATACAGCATATTTTCTCACTGGGTTCTTTTCTCAAAAAGAAATACACTTTTCTAATGTTTGGATGGAATACCGCCCTGGTGCGGACTGGCTGTTTAAAGGGCTCTGGCCTGCAGTGGCCTGGAGAAGCGGTCACTGTTGCGGTGGCCAAGTTGAGCCGGAGCCACGGTGAACGTGACTGTGGGGTTTTGTGACAGCTGTGGGCACATGACGGACCACCGCAGTCTCTTTCACCCTCTCACATTTGCACAAGTACACACGCACACAGACAGACACATGCATGTTCCAAGCAATGCTCACTTGTCACTGCTACTGTTCAGTGTATTAAGAAAAAGCACCTCCAAAATAATACTAGCTTTTAGGTGCAATGTGCAACTCTTTCATTTGGACTAAACATTCTTCAGAGTGTCTTCCTGGCATGAAAAGCAGTAATTTCCTAACAATAATATTAATTTTTCAAACTATTGTTAAATCACAAAATCTGCTATAATAACTCATTTCATGGAGAAAAGTTTTTATAAATGCACCACCTGCAAATTTAGCAGTTAAGAGAGTCCTTCTTTCGAATTGGGATGTCACAAAGAAAACATATGTTTACATCTGTCAGCCTACTGAGCCAACAGCAAGGATTTGCTCATGATAACGATTGCAGGGGACAAAAAAGCAGTAAGGATTCTGTATGAGACCCTAAACAGAGCAAACCATTCTCAATGGCAACGAATCTCTCTTTGTCTGGGCATAAAGAAAGGTTGAAAATGGTCATGCACAAATGATCTACAGCACAATGTCATAAGTGGGCCTTATAAAAGGCAAGAAAAATGTAGGATATGGGTCTTTAAACACAAGACTAAATGCCAAAATACATGATAAAATTCAAGAGGACTGATATTTTTACTTACGCAGTATTCTCACAAATACACATGAAATATTAATATAAATAGTAGTTAATTAAATAAACTTGATTAGTCTTTAACATGTCACTTCATTGCAAACAGACAAAGAAACAAGCAAAACTGTTGACGAGCTAGGTGACCTCAAACTTTTGACAGTCTATGTAAATTTTGTTTTGAGTTTGTGCGAGGGTCCAGCAACACTTCTTTCTTATCATTCAACTACAATCACATCCAAGACATCTGTCCATCAAGACTTTGTCTGATTGACTAGACATTTAAAAGTCAGTCATACAACCCTCCCACATACTCATCAGGACCACATAATAAAGATTAAATGGATATGAAGTTGACTGGGGCTAGAATCAAATGAACTGAAGGCAGACACTGCCACATGACAGGCTGTAACCTAACCTCAAAGGAATGGCAGAGCACTGATAAACATGGACATGGACAGTCTGAAAGCGGCACAGAAGAACACTACATAGTCCATAATGGCCTAAGTGTGTGTGTTTGGAGAAGCAAACATGTGAGCAAAGCTCTGAAACATTAAAATCCATCTGCTGCATGTGTAAGACATTAATTTAGTAGTTGACAAGACTCCCAAGATTGTCTACATCTATCCACTGCAAGTAAGTAGGAGCAAAAACAGCATACGATTATCATACACATCAAGCAAAAGGCATGTAAATTTGTGCACACACTAAGTGACCCACTTTAAAGACAGCTTCTAGTTATTTCATTAGTGTACTGACAAGATGCTACACAAAGACGTTTCTTCAGACCCTAACTGAAGAAATAAATAAATGAAAAAAAATTAAATAAAACCATGCAGGACTGTCATTTGGAGGCCCTAAGCAACATCCCACTTGCACCCCAAATTACACAACTTACTGCAAGAAATGCCCCCATATCCAACATGTAGAGAAAGCAAAGTGAGCAAAGCCATTTTACAGTGCTCTCTGGTGGCCAAAACTGCATGTACCACTGCAGCAAAGACGAGAACAAAACTGGCTTATTGCGAAAACCAGTTGTCTGAGGATCAGCTTATCTTATGACAGACATTCCCAGTTCCAGTATACTGGGGGAAATTAGGGGGGTAGGAAAATTGCATTAATATATTTGGCTGGACAACAACAGACCTCAGTGCCACTGCCTGCACTTTCACTTCAGAAAATATTCCCTGAAGGGTGTTTTGAATAGAAGACTAGGATCATGTGAAATGTGCAATACTATTACTGATAATTAATCAAAACTGATTTCCAGAATTCAGTACTAATAACAAAATACTAATTCTTTTCTACTAACTACTAAGTAAATGCAAGTTTTTTTTCCACCTTCTTAGACCGCTCAAAGAAGACTTAAGGGGAAGATTTTCGTGTGGTGATGATGATGTGGAAGCAGCGGTGCATCAGTGGCTATGCGCTCAACCAGAAGCATTTTATGCTGATGGCATTAAAAAGTTGGTATGATGCTGGGAAAAGTGCATCGCAAAGAAAGATGACTATGTAGAAAAGTGATGTCATTTGTTTTAGAATTGTTTAACCCTCTGGTCTCTATGCTGGCCTTTTAATTTTAGCTGTGTTAATGCATATGGAATGAAATTTCCCAAGGGTCTGGAGTTTTTTCAGATCTTTTCATTTTTAACTTCAATTCATTAAATATATCAATAATATACTCTATACATCCAATTGCAACACTCGACTCCCTCGTGGCCACTTCTGGCCAGTTGAAACCCATGAAAACTACATTTTTTAATTCCTTGTTATTTACACTGTTAAATCATACAATTTAGGTTAAAACGCTTTCATTCTAAACTCACCACTTGAGAAATGTAGTTTGTAGTGTTTTCCACCAGATGATGTCATTTATCCATTTTTGGGCCCAGCAGCACTGAGAATAGAGAAAATGGCCATTTTTGAGGTTGTTTTCGAACAAGCGCATTGTGCAAACAAACTGGTATTTGAAGGATTTAAAAAAAAACAAAAAAAACAAAACAAAGGAATATATATTTGATACTTATGATAAGAACTGATGTTAGTTAAAAACATTATGTAGTAAAAATAGCAAAAAATTATATAAAATATATAAAAATTATATATAAATATATGGCCATTATATAAAATATTATATAATATTTTATATAATTGCTCGCTTGGCCAAAAATGGACAAATGACAATCTGGTAGAAAACACTAAAAACTAAATTTCCCAAGTGTTTAGAATGAAAATAGTTTAACTTAAATTGTATGATGTAACAGTGTAAACAACAAGGAATTAAAAAATTTAGTTTTCATGGGTTTCAATTGGCCAAAAGAGGCCACGAACGAGTTGAATGGATAGTGAAAACAAACAAGGCCAGAGGGTTAATGAATAGAGTTAAAAAAAGTGCAGAAATGTTTTGAATCTCCGTCATATAAAGACTTAGAAAGACAGGGGTTGCCTCCTGCTGGGTGCTCTCATAACCTATGACTGGATGAAAACAGTAAAGCTGCTGCTAACCATGTTTACAGCAGTCTGACTGTAGCTGGCCAAGGCCATGTTTGAGGTGCAGACAAGCAGGAGAAAGCTATTAAGTATTAAGAGGATGGACATTGCACTCTGGTCTGTACCAAGAGGACCTGGTCTCAGACATACGAGCCTCAGTCCCAGGAACAGGCACAGTACAGGCCTCCTTGAATCCCAGTGGTGCTAAACAAGGTGCCGGGAGAACAGATACACAAAAGAGCATTGTGAGCTTCACATAGCGTACATACTTTTAAACATTAGTCTGTTTTGCCCATGTGCTTAGCTTCATCGGATCAGTTTATGGCACTTGAAAGTCAAACTGCCAACTAAGCTGCTAAAATTCAACAATCACAAGCATGCTTAGTGAGATTCTTTTTCTTTAAAGGGCCCATATCATGGCAAGACTCATTTTCCTCACATTTTGAAATGAGTTTTAGTATGTAAACAGTGTTATGTAAGTAATATGTACCATTTACTGACCAATCCATTCAATATTTAGAAACAAAACTGCAGTCAATGTCAAATCAATAGTTTATATGATGTCACAAAAAGCACACATTTCTGCTGATGCAGCCTATAGCAACTTAGCCTGCTCATTCAATCTGAAGTTAAAATGAGTGTATCAGACTGGATTTTTTTTTTTTAAATGGACCCTTGTCATGTCATTTTTTCCTCATAGTGGGAGGGCTGGCTTTAAGCTGTTTTTCTGTTAAAAACAAAATCACTGCTATAGTGCCCTGTGGTAAAAACAAAAAAAATCCAATATGTTGTGCAGTACACATGTTTCTCTTTCAAATGTCACCGGATCCTCTGAATTTAAAGGCCATTAAAAACCCAAAACATGAATTATACTGCTATTTGAGAGCTAGCACTGCTGCGCACTGAACAACACTGGCAACCTCACTAGTTTAGCTTGTTACAGTATAACAGTACAGTACTGAAGTTTACTTACATACATGCGGCATCTTTTAAATACACAAGAGTGTTGGCTTGCTTATAGGTATTTACATATTTGGACTGCTAAACCACCTTTAATTTCAATGACACTTGGTGAAACAAAATGTACACAGGATAAAACATTTCAGTTTCGGAAAACATCTGTTTACCACAAAGCATGACTGTGGCGAGTTCAGTTTTCAAATTCATTTTTCCCCCCAAAGAGAAAACCAGCTCAGACCTGGACTATGCCCATGATGCCATCTACAGAACTAATGAGCTGCTCAGAATAGACGGTATTTTCAGATCACTTTCTTAAAAAGCACGGTGACAGAAAAAGAACAACCCAATTGCAAAGAATGTTGACATTAGGAGGGAAGAAAACTAGAAAAGTTAGGACAGGGCCCCTTTAAGCTCTATATGACTAATATTCTGCACTGAAAGCAGGTCAGCTGCTATAACTGAAAATGTATTGCAACATTTAGCATTTAAAATTAGCTTTAAACCACCATCACACATCCCTAGACAGTCTCAGTCATGATTTTTACACATATCTACTTATTTTTACTTGTTCTTGACCCCTCAAGATACATAGCTGATGAGTTAAATCAAGTTATGAAGTTAGATTTAAGGAAAATATAAAAATGGACTGCACTCAGAAGAACATAAACAAATAGGAACTAACAGACCACCTTGAAGAAGCCAGAGCAACACTACCACTGTGGGCCTGTTAATGATTTTGATATTGACCTTAAAGCAGAGAGCATGTTCACCTGACACCAGAAATTAAGCTGCTTTAGTCTAACGAAGCAGTTTATAGACAAAAAAAGAGGCCAAAAGGTACTTGCAAGAGTTATAATAACAATAATAAATTTTATTTATACTGCACTTTGATACTTGAGTTAGCCTCAAGTCAAGTAGGTTTTATTGTCATTGCTACCATATACACACAGTACACAGTAAAAACGAAACAACGTGCCTCCAGGACCATGGTGCAACACAATGGCAGAACAAAACAGAACACAAAACCACAAGTGCACAAAGGACAAAGAACAAGAGCAACAATACATCTATAAGAGACAAGAGGACCTGGAGAGGCCTGCGAGCTAAGCGCGCTGCCATCATAGTTTTCATCAATATTAACGGAGGCATGAATCAACAAGGACATACAGAGAGATATAGAATAATATACAGCAAAAAGGCAACAGCAGCGGGAGTGCTCATGTACAGACATCGTCTTTAAACTGCTTAAATAAACCTACATCTCTTACCTTCTGCCTTCGTCTGTCCTGCAGTCCTGAAACACTCTAAGTGAAGTTTTTATCCGTGGGGAACACGCTGCTGGCCCTCTCTGTTTCTTAATCAGGCGCCTTAATCATGTTGCTGCGCTTCTTCTGCCTCCAAATTAAACCCTGTAGTTTTCAGCGCGCGCGAGGCCTCTTATTTAAAACATAGGCTACGTCAAAATCCGTGACCAATGAGAAAGCAGCGCATGGAGCTAATCACTGTACAAATACAAAACATTTAATTAATTTATTTATATGTCTGTACATACACTATGTGGACAAAATTATTGGGACGTCCGACCGGGACTTTAATGACATTGCATTCAAACACAGACTTTCACATGGAGTTGGTCCCTCTTTGCAGCTATAACAGCTTCCACTCTTCTTGGAAGACTTTTTTTGCAGTTTCTATGAGAAATTTGTGCCCATTCCCTCTGTAGAGCATTTATGAGGTCAGACACTGATGTTGGAAGAGAAGGTCTGGATCACAATCTCCGTTTCAGTTCATCCCAAAGGCTCTGTGTGGGCCAGTCAAGATCTTCCACACCGAACTTATATATATATATATATAGACATATATATATATATATAGACATATATATATATATATATATATATATATATATATATAGGCATAGACAAATACACACATGATCTTACATGCCTGAAACTGAAATACATTTTAAAGACGATCTTTTTCTTTTCAGTTTATGTTCCAGTACTTATGAGCACCCTATCATGTTAAAGATTATTTTTTTTATCAGTTTCAATAAAAAAAAATGGGTGTCTCCCCTCTAAAACTTTTTAAAATTTGTTCTGATGAAAAGCATAATGGTGCCTTACCAGTCCTTGTGCTGATGTTGCTTTCAGAGGTAGAAAGGAAACGCAGTAGTGAGAGATGATTTTAAACTTAGCACTCAGCTGGGATCTATGTGTTTCCAGTTCAAATTAACAGCACTGACAAATGACAGGGGTAGCTCAAGCAGAGCAGAAATGTAATGAACTGAATTTCTTGAAAGATGCTGAAATTCACTAAGCTCTTCACAACAACCTGTTCTACTGCCAGTGCTGACCATGAACACCTCGTGTTCAAAGACCTACAATGTGGATTAAGTGTCAAAACACTTCCATCTTGACTGCTTGGGGAAATGCCATCCAACTTTAAATTCTTGGCATCAGTTGGAATTTCATGTTCCATCGAAAGTCTTTGAGTTACATTAAACTGGATTAAAAGAGAAGTGTCTTGATCATCATGACTACACTGATATGATATTTATATGTACTTTCCATGTGAGACCTTGTAAGATGTGGGGGTAATTGCGATACTGTCTCTGGTTTTCATCCTGGCTGAGAGCAGTGGTAGCCAACCTTAGTCCTTTGTGGATGAAACGAGGTATTACAGCGTGTGCTGCTCAGATAAGGTGCATGAAGTGCATGTCTGTGTCTGTTTGAGAGGAAGGGAGAAAGACAAAGAGAGAGAGAGAGAGAGAGAGGGAGAGGGAGAAAGAGAAAGAAAGAAAGGGGGAAAAGAGAGGTAAGAAAGGGACACAGAAATGGAGAGGGGGGGAGAGAAGGGGTAGAGAGAGGAGAAAGAGGGTAAGAGAGGAGACAGAGAGAGAGAGGGCGAAGAAAAATAAAGAAAAGAGAAAAAGAGAGGGAAGACAGGATGGGGAGAGGGGGAAAGAGAGAGGGGTGAGAAGGAAAAGAAAGAAAGAGAAAGAAAGACAGAAAGAAAAAGAAAGAGAGGGAGAGAGAAAGAAGGGATGAAAGCGAACGGAGAGAGAGGGGAGAGAGAGTGGCAAAGGAAAGAAAAAGAGAGGGGACAAAGAGTAGAAAAAAAGAGAGGGAATAGAGGCTAAAGTCAGAGAGAAAGATGTGAGAGAGGGAGTGAGTGGGGAAGGAAAGAGAGGAAAGAAAGAGGGACAGAGAGAAACAGAGGGGAGAGAGCGAGGGACAGAGGGGAAAGAGAGGGACAAAGAGAAAGAGAGGAAGAGAGAGAGTGGGAGAGGGAAAGAGGGAGAAAGAGAGATCTGCTAGTGATTTTGACACTTTTCTCTCGCCAGACTGCCATACTGAGTTCAGTTATTTGGACTTGACTGTTGGCAGAATTCTTTATCAATGGATCACAGCACTGGCGCAGCGTTTCATGAATGAATCAGAGCAGAGAAGTGTTTTCTGAATGGAAGCTAACATCCACCCAGCATGCTGCAGGAAATTTGGAGGGCATCCATCCATCCAACCTGCTAAAAACTGTCTATGCCAAATTCTTCTCTCTCTCTCTCACTCTCTCTCACTTTCCGCACACACACACACACACACACACACACACATTTCAGTTTTAAAATACAGAATAAAAATAATAAAAACCCTGTAGCTATTCTCAACAATTCTCCAGCAGAATTAAAAAGAAACAACTGGTCTGTTGTGTAACAGTCCACAATAATGTAAGTGCTTGGGGAAGCCAGGAAATGTAGATATGACTTTAATGGGGCAGGAATTTTCTCTATTCCCCAAGGTAATGAATAATTTATTTAGTCATATATCAACTTTCAACACGCTAATACAGGATTGCATAGCAACACAAAGTGCACTTAGTGAAATGCTTGCTGCATTTTCAGGACATTTCTTTAAAATTCTCTCAGGTAATTTGAAGAAAACAAATCTCTGGTTCACTTTTCAACAAAATAATTACCTTTTGGAATGGTTGTCACAGAGATGCTGATTAAAATTTTTTTTCCACAGCTGCATGTACTGTATATGCATTGGTCTGTAGATATTTAGTTCTTTTTTCATTTTGTGAATGATTCTCAAATATACATACACACACACACACACACACACACTATTAACATGGTTTATATATACATATATATATATATATATATATATATATATATATGTAAAAAAGAAACAAATCTGGAGATTCAAAGTGTTGTTTGTGTGATATAGCATATAATATATATGATTATATACTATTATAGGCTAATGTTACATCTTTCCACTGTCGGGACAAACTATCCAAAATGAGTACAACCTTGAGGAGGCATAAGGTTTTACTCCGACAGCAAAGATATGATGATATTTGTAAGTTAAACACATTTTAATAAATAAAATGAAAATAAAAAAGGTTTGTTCTGACAGTGATGATAAAAAAGGTTTTTAAAATATATAATTACTTTTTTTTTAAAGTATAATGCTCGATATAACAATCATACACTGCAGGGCCATCGATCCTCAAGATGCACAAACAACGTCAATAATCATCAATGCAGTGTTTTTAAAAAATGAAAGTACCAAGCAATGAAAATAACTACACAGCAATAAGAAAGTATATTTATATACATATATAAAAATAGGTCATGAATGCAATATTTGTTCGTAAATTCAATTATTCAGATAAAAGCAAAACAAATCGTTGAAACATTTTCAGCATTTAGAATTCAAACATGTAACCACAGAGTTAAATTGTAGAAAATGTTTATTAAATTTGACTTTTTTTTTTTGGAACTTATTTAACATATTTACATTTCAATGCCTAACCATTTACAAACATGGAACCAAAAAGTCAGTAATGTTCTGCTAAATGAATAATGGTCCAGGTACCTCAAAGACATGGAAAGAAAAAAAAAATTAGCATCAAAATGTAAATCATGTCACTCTTGGCACCCCGTAGCATGTAGCAAAATGTAAAGAGCAGTTTATGCTTTAAAGGTATTATACACTGCATTACTGTTATGAATTCCAGAAAGTCACAAACTTCCAAAAAAGAATGATGAATTTCATCTACTTTTTTTTTTCCACAATGAGCGTTCTCCATGTGCTACAATGGTGAGAAATGCTACATTAGTCATGAAAACAGCTCAAAATAATAACAGTTATGGGCCTGTCGGATGAGGAGGAGGGGGAACAGTTCCAGTCCACATGCTACAAATGTCCCTTTCGGCCAGACTACAGCTTATCACGCTTGAAAATCGATAAAATAAAATTTTAAAAATCAATCTGCATGACTGCGAGGTTTCTTCTTCGACATAAATTAATGCAAAACGTCACATGAATCAGACTCAAAGACAATTACAAATGCTCAAATCAAATAAGGCCACATTCAGCGTTGAAAAAAAACAACTACGGTTGCACAAGTAATTCCTAATGCTGCAGTTGTTTGCTTATTCACATACACTGTTGGCTACCGTACGAACTTTGGGCTCGTTTTCAGGTTCAACCCAGCCTTCCGAGGAAGTCTAGGCCTACCCTGGGATTTTAGTGCTAGGTTAAAGAGGATTTCTCCCAATTTTCTTCAATCAGTATCATTTTGTTGTTAAGACACAGTCATATGAATTACTCTGATGTTAAAAGCTGTGCTGGAAAAACGGTGGAGAATGGAACCAGACATCTGAAACGTTAAGTGCCTCTAAAAACCCCACAGAAAGTTATTACATGAAATGCTTATGAAATTGTTGCCTGATGCCTGAGATGTTCTACAGTTCCTCACTGCTGGAACAAAAGTAACTTTACAGGTCAACAAAAAAAACGTGTTTAACAAGATTTTATTCAAGACTTTACACAAGATTTTATCCCAAAGTCATTCTGGACCATTTCTATTGGTCCGTTGGTCGGTATAAATTAGACCCAACTTTTTTTCAATTATGCAAAATAAACGAATTAGTATTAATTTTATACAAATGTATTCATTAAAGAAGTAAAAAATTATAAATTATATATTTAAAATCATACGCTTAAATTATTACAATATCTATACTGTATCTATATTATATCTATATTGAAATAATGTTAATAAATGAACTAATTCGAAACAAGGTTTAGTAACAACAGTGACAACTGATTTTGTGATAACGTTTTGGCCTGAAATGTATTATTTAAAATCCAAAAAGGTAAATACAGAGTACTGTAAGGCAAAATAGAAAAGTTTTTTTTTTTCTTCATTTACGACTGTTTTATCATCAACATTTCATGTAAAACTCTTTTCATGTAAAACTCTAAAAACAACTGTAGGTTCAGACTGCAAATAAAATGGCTATATTTGTGTAGAAACAGCAGACCCCTGGTTCCATTCACCACCACTGTACAGAAATCTGTGTCAATACATTTCTCTACAGTGCAGCGCTTAATGCAAAAAATCTCTAAAGGACGGATGTTTCAGGATAGAATTACTCAGAAATTTAGAAAAATCAGAGGAATTCCACTTTAAGGTCTGGGATTCTTCTTTTTGTGGTCTACTGCTAGGTTTCATCTATGCCTAGAAAGCTGGCCCTTGCTAAGTGTGTACACTGATGTAGATGACGGGATGGCCAATTCACTATATGGTAATGTAATACGGACCCATTTGTACAGAGTACCAAGTATGGACTGAGGTTCTTGAGTGAATATCTGTGGCGGTGTGATACATAATCCAAATGCAAGCTCCAGTCCTCATCATATCAAGGTATACAACGACAACCCTCATCATTCACAAATTTCAGAGCAAGAACAAGGCAGACTGCAGGTGTCAGCCCATTTAACAAGAATCGGCCTATTCTTCCTTTTCTTCTTTTGTTTATTTCCTTTTAAAGCACTAGAAAATTATATACTCTTCTTCCCACGCTATACAGCAAAATGATACTGCCAATTGGATCCAAAAGCAAAGAAATAAAATATCATGGTAAATACAAAATATCTCTTAAAATATTTAAAATATACTTTTATTTTGTACATTATGCGGACTGGTTAACAATTTCAATGATAACAAAAATAAATATTCGGTGAAATGCAGTTTTTTTCTCTTGCAAATACTCATGGGATGACATGGGAAGCAACAATGGAAGAGGGAGGTGGGGCTGGGGGGTATGGGGGGCACAAGCGAACACTCATGCACACGCGCACACACAAAATCTGAAACACTTTCTTGCTGAGCGACATTTAGACAGATGACACTTTTACAAATGAATCTATCCTGGTTCTGACATATTCTACAGCCACTGAGCTTCATGTTGGACAATATTGCTCTAGCTATCGTACACTATCATTATATCTTATCACACCTTACCATACCGTACAATATCGTGCCGTAATCTATCAAACCATAAACATTTTCTGTCTCTCTGACCACTATTAGCAAAAATGGTACGTGCTGTAATGTTATCACATTGTTATTTTTTTCATGTTTTGACACTTTTCAAATCATGACCTATAGACTTTTTGCCTACTTTTAAAGTCCTAAAAATCTGTACATGTTAATCTGTTTCATCGCAAACACTTGTTAGCGTTTATTGCTCTCGGGAGTTGCCGACACACCGCGTTGAATTAGGGAGTTCATAGACGTGTTCATATCTGGACCCTGTTTTTAAAGTCTATGTTGCCTGAAAAAAATCCCCAAACCTGGGTCATATCAATGGCATTTGAGATATTTGACATATCCTACAGACATTCATGAACATGTTGATACTGGACATATCAAACATTGTGTTGGTGACTACTCACACTTTCTCCACATAGGCTTATCATTACTGGTGTGTCTCAAAAAAAGAAGAAAAAAAGGCCACTCCGTAGCTCTAATCATCTTTGATTTTAGCAAAATAAGAATTTACGATATAGCCTTTCATTCACAAGGTGCTTCTCAAAGTTGATTCTTCAAATACTATAAATGCTCATCCTACCCAGGCCACTACTATTTAACCTATAATACACCATAATCATGCAGTACATCACGTACTGCGACTTTCTAAGTTCAGGGATGTATGTTACAGTGTGCTGAGAAGTTCTGCTATTAGGGCACTATGGGTCGAGAAAAGAAAAAACTAAAAGAAAAGCCATGAACGTTTCTGATCAATTAAAGGAACGGAAAACAGTTCTTGAGCCACTGATCTTCACTTGCTACTATAGTTCCAGCTGCCCATCGGAGATGGAGCTCATATTTTTGGAATTAAACAGCTCAGGCAATGCTTAAAAGTACGAAAGCAAATGCAAACAGTCCTGTAAAGTCTGACTGGTGGTAGAAACCAAATGCAAACGTGTAAAAACGCTGACAGAACATTCATGTCCAGACAGACGGACCAAATTACACCGGACTACGAAAAGACCACAGGTTCCGACAATCGACAAAAGTTCCATGTCAGCAGGAGAGAAGCACTGCAGGAGGGGGAGGGGGGGCAGACGCCGCTATGGCTCACTCCCACCTTAACTAGGTTGAGGGAGGGCAGGGGAGGAGGCTTCTCCCTATGAATGGAACTGAGGAGATTTGAGAAGAAGGATTATATTGTTGGTAGGGCTTTAAAACAGACAGTGGCTTGGACACGGTGGGATGTGGGAAAGAATTTTACACATGACAAGGCGTAAAGGACAAGGTTAGGTAGGTTGAGGTCAGGTAAAGGTACAGTGTACAGGGTATAACTCTATTCCTGGGAAAGGCTAAGGTACCGATGCACAGAGCATACTGCAAGCATGTTAGGCTCTTGTTTCTAAAAGGGATAATTCAACCCAACAATGCTAATGTTGGCTAACAATGACTAAAAGCTAAGGTTGTGAGTTATGATGAAAGGTTAACATCATTTGGGTTCAAATATCCCTTTAAAGGGTCTGGCCCATATGAAAATGGAATATATAACAATATGTTGTTATATATTACACAATCAAAATAGATTATGTTGTAATATACTTGCAATATATTACATTTTATATAGAGGAGATCAGGCCATAAGGAATGCCTGAGGTTTACAGACCCCTGTTGGACTCTCTGAATACACCAGGGAAAGAAAGAAAGAGGGCAGGGAGAGGGAGGATACAGAAGGTAGGAATGGCTGGGACTTGCCTCCTTCTGGCAGTGGAGCAGCAACATTAAGAAATCCAGCAGTGCCGGATCAGAGCGGAGGTGGGGTGGCGTTGGTAACACAATGCTCTTGTCGGAGAAGGCCATTTTATGTGTGTGTATGTGTTTGTATGTGTGTTTGTCTGTTTGTACTTGAATGCATGTTAGAATGTGCGTACATGACAATGAATTTGTGTGTGTGTGTGTGTATTTGAGTGAGTTCATTTACATGTTAACGTGTCTGCATATGCATTATGCAACTGTTTAGTGCATGAATTGTTTCTATCAGTGTGTGTGTATGCGTGTGTTGTGTGTCTTTGTATTCTTGTGAGTGGCATATGAAAATGAAGGCATTTAACAGACAGCCAGGTCACAGTGTTGGAAGCTGGCCCTTAGTGGCAATGAATGACCCCCTGACCCCCGTGACCATCGACTTCTGGCGTTTAGCTATGACTTCTCCACCTGGGTGAGCTCCTGCGACTCTGAAACACAATAAGAAAGTCATGAAGAACTCCTAAATCAACAATACATACACAAACAATATTTTCCACAAATAAACAATAAAATAAAACATTACTGAGTTCTGTTCTATTGCTGTGAACAGACAATAAGATATAACACTAAAAACAAAACACCTTAACCTATCAAAAATCCCCAATGGAAGATTTAGGTTTAAATCACAAGAGAAAGAGTGCTGCGCCCTCTAGTGGTTACCCTGCATCTTCACACGGAGAGGTACTAAAAATTAGAATGGACCACACTGCTTAGTGTCACCTGTTAGTGTGATAAAGCATTTCTGCCTTGTTATAAATACTCCCAAAAGTGACTACAAAGTCTAAGCTAAAGCAAATTTTTTTGAAACTTTGAAACTTTTTTGATTTTGTGAAACTCTCATGATGAAAGAACCAACATATATGCTCCAAATTAACTAAGAATAAAATGTTTTACATTAACATATTAGAAGTGTTTTTGCCTTCTCTTAAAGTTACTTTTTCTAAAATTATGGTAACTAACATGAGTAAGACATGGGCATGTTAGCACAAAGATGCTATCATAATTGCCTTTTTAACTGAGCAACCACATTTTGTGCCACATTTTTGTTTTTCTAGAAAGAGGTTTCTGACAGACTGACAGACTGAGCTTTCATCAAATTGATTCAAACACCGCAAAAGCATAGCAAACAGATACTATGTTTTCTCAAGCACAATTGGAGGTGTCTCACAAATTTACTAGATTTTGTACGAATTGTACCTGTTGGGATTGGCTGGTCATCTGGTGTGTCACCAGGCCCGGTACTGTCGCTACAGGGCACACTGCTTTCTCTCTCCACCTTCTCTGCTGTGTTTGGAAGCTCCAGGGAGGAGGGAAGGGATTGATCATCATCCCTCCCCAACTCTTCGGCTCTAGACACAAAGCTCACCCCATACAGTCCATCCCATGAGTCTGTGCTACGGAGGCTAAGGCGTCTCATTCGAGAGACAGTGTCCACCTCCCTCATACGGGCAAGTCTCTCCTCTGACCCGTGTCCAGGTGGGGCCATAAAACGATCATGCAGGGCTTCAATTCGCTGAGAAAGTCCACGGCCCCGTCTTCCTAAACTTGAGGCCTGAATGTCTCTGACAACTGAACTCACTTCAGCATCTCGAATCTGTCCCTTATCTGGAGTGTTATGTTTGTCCCCGTCTGAGTCTTTGCTAGAAGAAACAATACTTTGATCTTTACTTTCATCCTGTCTTTGCTTAAGGTTCCACTGTTTTATATCCACACCCAGCCCTTTATCACTAACGTCCTGATGCTGCGCATCAATGTCTAAATCCCAATCTGAATCATCAGCACCCTGTCTGTCAATTCCACACCCACGCCAACCACCTAGACCCCGCTTTTCACCACTGGGTTGTTGTCTATCACCATCTAATCCCCACCTGTCCCCATCTAAGTCCTGCCTCTCAGCATCAAGGGATCGCCTCTCTCTTGGCCAACCACACCCTCCACTCCACTCTTCTCCTTCCCAGCCTCCCCTTTCACAATCCAACCCTAAGGATAACCTACGATTTGGATAAGATAACACAGACAGGGGTAAGTGATCAGGAGGAAACTCTGGCAGTAACCCAGGATCAACACCTGAATGAGTCCACATGGCAGCCTTGTTTGGTCTTAAAGTCCCACCGGGTTCTTTCTTGGGCTCACAGGTTTCCTCACTCTCATTGGTTTGCTCTTGTACCACAGTGCCTTCAGGCACATAGTCTTCTTGTTCACTCTTTTCTGAAGCAATCCCTCTAATTTCTTCTGTCTTATCACCATCAGTCTTTGTTTCAATAGGTAACTGACTTTCAGCCTCTTGTGTTGGTTCATCCTCTTGTTTCACTATTTGTGTATCCCTTTCATCACAAGTAAGGTTGTCATCTTTCACTGTAATGTTTACTAGACTTTCTTCTAACTCACTGGCAAGAGTACCCTCTGCCCATTCAATCTTGCTCATTTCATCTAAGTCCTCAGCTGACCCATGTTTGGACCCTTCCCCTGTTATAAGGGTAGCAATATGCTTCTCAGCTAATGACAGCTGCATCTGCCAATCAGCTGGTACTTCAGGGTTTGTTTCTAAACCTGCTTTGTCTCCTGTTGCTTTGCTAGTTGTAATATTACCTAGCAAAGCCCTGTTACCAAGGAATTTGCTACCTTGGCTTGGTACTCTCCTAAAGCCTGAGCTTCTCTCTTCCCTGAATAAAGAGATTGGCTCCTGCCTCACCTGTTTTTCATTTTCTAATCCTAAAGAACAGCAAGGCTGCTCTGAATCTACTGCAGGACCACCAGGCATGGCCACATGCTGTGGGGTGTCAATGCCCATGGCACTACCTGGTTTGGATTTTGCTGAAGCCCCTCGGCTAATGGCTCCAGATTCACGGGCCATTTGGAGTGTCTGACAGATGTGCTCATAGTCTGGGGGGCTGGTTAGAGTGGAGGCATCCTGCATGGGCTGCCTATCTGCCCATGGGACCTCAGCTCCCATGGATGAAGTGGAGGAAGTTAGTGCAGCCAAGCTGTCATCTTTGACTGGAGCTTCCTTAGGATTCAGGAGATCCAGCTTTACTGATCTACAGGCTTTGCGGTGAGTTATCTGGGACATTACTGTTTTATAATCTCTGAAACCTGCCTCTGCTGCAGGAGGTGCAGGACAAATCTCCTCCCTTAGCTGTTTGCTGAAACTAACACTCTTCCCAGTTGACGGTCGGGAAAAGGCACTCTTAACCTCCCTGTATTCCGGGTCACTCCCTGGGACCAGGCTGGGCCGAAGTGTAGTTGCAGGCAACCCTAGGGGATCAGTGGACAGTCTGGCTTTGATGCGGTCAGGGATTTGCATGGAGGAACGGTTGGGGAGGTTATTGCTGGCAGTGCTGAGCTCCAGGATGTCTTTGTAGGCCTCATTAAGATCTTCAATGCACTGGTCCACAGTAGGACGCTTACTTGCTTGCTCTTGCAATTCCTTATTAATAGACTCTAGCTCCTCAACGGCATCCCAGGACCTTCGGCTCACTGGCTTCAACAGGAATTGACCAAAGGTCTCTGGGTTAGGGCCAGCAGTTGACTTTGCATCTTCAGCTGGGTCCAAAGGAGGAGATTTAGGTGGGGGCTGTGTTGGGGGTGGTGGTGGTGGCTGGGATGGTGGTTGGCTTGGAGGTGGTGGTGGAGGGTGTGGTGGAGGGTGTAGCGGAGGTCTGTGTGAACCTGTGCTCTTGAAGGTACCAGTCCTTGAAAAGGCGCTGTTGCTGGATGGTTTCAGGCTTTTCTGACCTTTCATGGGATACCCATAGGGAGTACTCGGGTCTGAAGCTCCAGGGGCACTCGAAGCCCCTGTGGTCCCTGTAGCCCCTGAAATCCCTGTAGCTCCTGGAACTGCTGGAACTCCTGGAGCTGCTTGGGCTCCTGTGCCCCCTGTAGATCCTGTAGTTCCTGCAGTACCTGTAGCACCTGAAACTCCTGATCCACTTTCTGCAGAGGCCTCTGCTTCTGGGACAGCAGGCAATGTTTGTGCTTCGATTTTATCAGGACCCGGATGTTGAGCGCTCTTCGCAAGTTCTGGGCTAGTTTGCGTTTCCTGGTCACGATACTGGTCCCCCGGCCAAGCCCCAGAATACCGTCTCAGCTCATCATGGGGGTTTGGCTTAATGATCCTAGTGCGAGAGTTCCTTCTGCGATGAGCTCTTCTCGTGACTATGCTACTGGATGCGCTGCCAAGTGTGAGTGCTTGTAGTTCCAAGTCAGTGGAGGTGGTGGATGTGCTTTTGAGGCTTTGGTTTGGCAGGGAGCCAAGGGTGTTGCTGTTCTCACTGGAAGAGCTTGGTGGTGGAGGAGGAGGAATTGGGGGAGATTCTGGTTCTTTCTCTTCATTGTTGTTTTGATCTCTGGACTTTCCACTAGATTGTGAAAGGGGGACAGACACCAAGCAGAAAATAGTCTCACTTAATTTCTTTTTCACACTCTTTTTCTCAGGCTCTTGGGTCGGTTCTGTTTTTGCTGTGGAAACACTCTCTGACGAACCCTTGTCCATGGATTTGTCTGCTTTTGCCTGTTTGTCAGTGATTCTTTCTGTTTTTAGCTGTTCTACAGTAAGATCTGCTTTTGACTGTTTCTCTGACTTAATCAGCTTTTCAACTAATTTATCTGCTTTACTCTGTTTATCTGCCATTTTGTCTGATTTTAGTTTTTCTGGTATTCTGTCTATTTTCACTTGCTTGTCTGGCAGTCTGTCTACTTTACTTGTTTTGTCTAAAATTCTGTCAGATTTGAGTGGCTTATCTGGAATCCTTTCTATTTTAACATCAATTTTAATTTGTTTTTCAGAGTGTCTATCAGTTCTGACCTGTTCTGAAACTCTATCTATTTTTGTTTGTTCTGGTATTCTGTCTGTTTTAATTTGTTTGTCTGTAAATCTGTCTGGCTTAACTTCTGTAATTCTTTCAACTTTGACTTGCTCTGCAACTCTGTCTGGTTTCACTTGGTCTGTGATTTTGTCTGCTTTGCCCTGTTCTGCAGCTCTCTCCACTTTCACCTGTTCCGTTATCCTCTCTACTTTCACTTGAGGTTGGTCTGGAATTCTTTCTACCCTAACTTGCTGGTCTGCACTTCTGTCAACTTTGATGACTGGTTGTGAGGGCCTAGTCGGAAACGTTGTAGGGTACTTGGAAAAGCTCTGGTCTGGTGCTACACTTTCACTGCCTTTGTTCAACCCCCTGTGCCATCGACTAGCATTCTCATGTTCACTAAGAGCTGGTTTGTGAGTTTCCGTACTTGGCCCCTGGGTAGTGAGGAAGGCACTATCATGTGTGGATTGTCCTAAAGCTGCAGCGCAGGGAAGCTCTTTGTTGACGTGACGGATCTTGTCTGCGTCTGTGAGTGAGTTTCCACCGGGCCCCCCTGAGATGTGCCTGATGCGTGTGTCATCAAATGGGACATACTGCACATGCCCTGGCCGATTTGGTACAACAGGTCCTGGATGCACTGGCCTTCTGGGGACTACTGCCATACTCCTGTCTTCCCGGCGTTCTGACCATGACATTCCTGCTGTTCTGGAAAACCACTCACCCATCTCAGCACTTACTGGTTCTCGCTTCCATCGGACAAGGGCAGAATCGGCACGGAAAATCTGTCCACCTCTGGGAAGCGGAAATCTCCTATAAGAGGGGGGTGGTATGTATCCAGGGGGCTCCATACCAGTCAATTCCTGATAAAGCAGATCTGCCCTATATGCCTCTGGTCTCAGCAGTTCTGCACTCTGTGAGTAACAGATAGACCTGTCTCTGAGTAGTTCTGCGCTCTGAGAATAACAAAGTGATCTGTCCCTTAACAGGTCGGCACTGTGAGAGTGCGTTATAAAGCGGTCTCTTAACAGGTCTGCACTTTGTGAGTGACTGATAAATCGATCTCGTAGCGGTTCGGCACTTTGAGAGTGGCTCACTATGCGATCTCTTAGAGGCTCTGCGCTTTGCGAAAAACAAATGGACCGGTCTCTTAAGGGTTCTGCACTCTGAGAATAACATCCCGACCTGTCTCTTAATGGTTCAAAACTCTGAGAATAGCAAATCGACCGGTCTCTGGGTTTCGACACTGGTTCAGAGGAGAGTGTTTCCCAGCTCCCCCTGTTCTGCTGGTGAGTCTCATAAGATGGGGGCTTTACAGGGCGACTGAACCGAGGCTTTGGCACAAGTGCAACAGGACCTGGACCATGAGTCTGACTACTCCACCGCTCTCCTATCGGCCATTCACTATGATAACGACCATATGGCACAGAGCTGTTGTTTCTCTGAGTAGGGACCTGGCTTGGGGCACCTGTTTGAGGACGTTCTCTGTACTGTGGATCTTCTGGAGAGAGAACACGGGGCAAAGACTGAGACTTCATCCTGACTGTGGCAGGCACACTACTCTCAGCAGGCCGCAGCCGGTGCTGCTGTTCCTGAGACCAGCGTTCAGCTTCCCCATCGGACAGCTGCCGACCCAGACCCACTGCAGGCCGCCACTCTTCTGTGCCTAGACTCTGGCACTTTCTCTCCCCAGACACCCGCAGAGTCTCTGGGCCTGAGTCCATAGGCTCTCGTATCCATGACCCTTCCTCCCATCGTGTCAAAGGCCTTTCTGTCCTCAGTTCCTCAGCAGCCAGCACCGGGCCTCTCCATAGCCCACCAGACACACGCAGCTCCCTAGGGTCACCATAATCCAATAGGGCACTGAAGTCCTGCCCTCTCCTTCTCCAGTAAGAAACATCTCGTTCTTCTGTATGTTCAGAAAATGTCAGGCTGGGGGCATCATAAAACCTGTGTACACAAATAGCTTAAATGATTTTTGGGCTTTCACGGTCCTGCCAAATTTTAGCAAACCAAATTTTAGCCCTGGAGTACCCCTGTCTTGGACATTTGTTTTCCTAGACATTGTCAATGCAGGAGTACCTAACTATTGCACTGGGTATGTTAAACAGGACAAATATCAAAATAATGCAGACATAATGCATACAGGAGTACTTCAATACTAGGAATGGGAATCACTTTCCTATATTTAGGAGGTGAAGTTCCACATTACATTAAAGTTACCTATACCAGTGTTTCTCAAACTTATTTGTCTTGGGGACCAGTCATGTCAGGCTTTGGGGTTGCAGGGCCCTGCATAAACAACTGCTGCCACAACAGCCCCCCTCCCCCCAATCCCATAATTTTATTATTATTATTATTTTAACTTTTTGTGTTTTATGGTTTTTTGGGTTTTTTTTTTTACTATACTTTTGAACATTGTCAATAGTGCTGAATGTGCAAATTGAGTAATTCACAGGGATTATTTGGCACCAAAAAGTATAAATCAATATTCTAATGTAATTGATGTGCCAGCGTTCTCATCACTAACCGGTCAAAAAAAGGCACGCTGACGGAGCCTCTCAGAGCACGTATTCTGAGGGGGGGGGGGCACGCAGTGACAGAAGCGCTGAGATCAGACTTGATCAGACTGAATTTTGATTGGTGCAGGAGCAAGGCAGGAACCCTGTCACGGACCGGCACCGGTCCGCAGCCCACAGTTTGAGAAACACTGACCTATACAATACAAGTTCAGTTCTATACAATAAATATAAGGTTTATATATATAGTACACCTTATATTTATTGATATAGATACATGGATACATACATACATATATGTGTATATATAGTACAGTTCTTGCAGTTTTATTCAAAGGTCTGGGTGCTGCAGTGTATACACGCATACACAAACTCACACATATTACATTCAGTTTTAACTATATATTACATTTAAGGGCATCAGTACTCTTAGACCAAATCCCAAAAAGGTATTTTTCTGACTTCAGTTGATGTTGCAAATCCTGTCCCATTTCTTTTAATGTGGGCCTGTGGAAATTTTGGAATTTTGGAAGCTTGGAAACCAGTACAATATCAATAAGCTACTTTAATCAATTCTGTTTAAATGTTACTGAATTGTTTTAGAAGCTATTCTATTTAAATGTTACTGAATTGCTTAATAAGGACAACATTTCCATTGTGTATACTAAACATGACACACAGGTAGACATATAGATCTATTTTATTGTGGTTATTACTAATACTAAATTAAGAGATTTCTTTAACATGGGATGTTTCATCATCCTGTATTTTGCAGTCAATAAGCCACAAAGGGACCATGGGTTACACTGATTTTATCACAGTTAATGGTATAAACAACACCAATTAACCAACACTTCAGTACAAATCCTCTTGTGGCTTATTATTCGACTAAAACAGCAGGCTTGCCAAATGTATGGCCATTATAGAGACAAGGTATTAGACAGTGACTCGCAAGTGCAAAAAAAAAATGCATTTGTTGTCATTTTATGTTAGTCACCTGGTTATAAGAAGACTGGATGTTGCTACAGCGTGCCTAACCATATCTGCTGATAAGGTCTTAAGTTAAGATTTGACCAAAATGAGTCCAAAATGGTGGCCTAGTGGTTGGGGAGTTCGCCCTGAGATCAGAAGGTCGTAGGTTCGAATCCCTGGACTGCTAGTGACACCACTGAGGTACCCTTCAGGGTACCGTCTCCACATCTCCCCGGGCTCCTTCGTTTGTGGTGTGAATGGGTTAAATGCAGAGAAAGAATTTCACACTGTGTGCTGTGCTGTGGTGTGTTCATGCTTGACTATAAGGGACCACTTTACTTTACAAAAGCATATCCTGCCTTAAAGAGGACGTATTATACCTCTTTTTAACAAGGTCTATGGGCTATACAAAACATGTTCATGAAGTTCTTTGCACAAAATCTCTTTCACATAAAGAGATCTCATCAGCTTAATTCTTGACAGTTTCAGTCTCTTTCAAAATGAGCTGTTTAAGGGCTCTGTCACTTTTATGCAAATAAGCTGTTGCTG
>JBBPCX010000040.1:37288260-37309952 GCA_037974365.1 Hydrocynus forskahlii | reverse complement strand
GGTGAACTACAAGACAAAATTGTGCTGATATTATGTTGTTATATATTGTAGAGGAACTGATGTACACATTTGAATCAAGTCGATTCAATGCACCACGCTACCAGTGTGTGTATAATTTAGCCGTCTAGCCTCTAGATCTGGGTTTCAGTTATGCCCCAACTCGCCTGTACTATGAATCAGCTACTGTTGCATTCTCATGATTAGTACATATTATGGCTATATAATCGTATCTAACTCACAGGGGTCTAACTCCCTCTGCGTTCAATACTAAAAAGGCACCAGCAACACCACAATAAGGCTCTATTTATAGCCAGCTATATTTGAGAGCAAGTCTTCCTTCCTTAAGAAACTTCTGGAACAACTATAAGCGGTGCATTAGGTCCATGGCACACTCCATGACTAAAAACTATTGCGCTGAGTTTGAAAACTGCGTAGTGGCACATGGCAGTGGGGCTTCCTCTCACTAGATGGAAAATGCTCCACTGTAGACAGAGCAGCCTGCTTTCCTCACCATCGTTCAGAACTCTTTTTGGTCAAATGTCCTCTAAGCTGACTCAGAATCAGAGCTTACTCTAAAAAGTGTTTTTGTAAAGTTCCATTTATGTATATACAGTATTCAAGAAGTGTTTCGGCTAAAAGTGAAGTAGTAAAACGTTTCTCAGAAAGTCAACGAGAGATGTCCATAAGGCCGACAGTTATTTTAACACAGAGACAACCACGGTGCGATTTATTCTACTGCACAAGAGATATTAAGGGTGCTTTTACATACGCCCGTATCAGTTTCCAGGTGCACTGGAGACCCTGTACTGAGGAATATATGGCTAGAACAAACGAACCTCAAACAGGTACTGGAAAACACTGAAGACAATACGACCTGCACCGGTGTACCAAGGTTTGAGAAGCTGCAGTAACTGAGGGTGCATGAAACGTCTACCAACTACAACAAAACTTACGGATAGTGAAAACAAAACACAGCCTGTGTCGTTTTCATGAACGGCGTGTAAAGGACTGCACCAGGGAACATCATATGTGAAAACACCCGACCAGGATTCGAAGGCAGTATTGTTTCAGATGTCTGATATTACATCCAAAAAACTAATAGAGCAATAAACGAATAAGATTTCCCCGTTGGGGAAAAGTATTCTATGCTATACATTAGCGACTAAACGGCTAAACTCGAAGAAGAAGGCATGGATTGTTTCACAATCGAAGTGTAATATAGTATAATTATCTCTCCCTAACCCTAAGAAAGCACTTCCACTCTCACTTCTCTCCCTTTAGGCCTCGGACTCTGACTGGTCTGTGGTGACGCTGCCATTCTGTTCCCCTACAGCTGACTGGTCCTGGGTTTCTGTGGTGCCACCCACAATAAAGGTCGGCCCGCCTCCCTCTTTTCCGCTGACAGATTCAGAATCCGTGGGATTCTGCGATTGCTCAGTCAGATTTGGCCCCTCCCACTTCTCTTCGTCCAGCCGACTGGAGATGGACCAGTAGAGGTGAGCTTCCAAACGAGCAGCAGCCAAAGCCAGCTCTCGTGCAGAGCAGGAAGGCGTGTCCACCTATGAGAGACAGAAAGTGTGAAAACTGGTGTACTGGAGACTATTTTTGTTACATGATGGCCCATAAGGAACAGGCAGTGATTGCTGTTGAACATGTCAATGGCTTATTAAAGAAATTTTTATTAGTGTAATGTGACCATTTTCTCATACGTGAACACACCGCAGCACAAAGGGTGAATAGCCTGAAATTTTTATTAGTGTAATGTGACCATTTTCTCATACGTGAACACACCGCAGCACAAAGGGTGAATAGCATGAAATTCTTCTCTGTATTTAACCCATTCACCAAGTGAAGCAGCGGGCAGCCAGGAACACAGCGGGAGCAGTGTGTGGGGACGGTAACTTGCTCATGGGTACCTCACAGGTGCCACTAGCAGTCTTGGGAATCAAACCCACGACTTTCTGATCGCAGGGCAAACTCCCTCACCACTAGGCCACAACCACTTATCTTATACTTGTATTTTCTTTTGACTCATTTTTAATTTACCGTGTAAAAATCCAACCTCCCTTTAGCTATTATATTAAACAGGCTATTTATGTTACTGCATTCTGGACTGTGCATCATGCAAATAGCAATCAGGACTGAAACACCCCCTTTAACATGAATGAGCGGGGCTAAAATGCTGCAGAATAAATAGGTTAATATGTGTAAACACACTGACTTTTATGACATTGCAAAACAGTGAATTAAAAAAAGAGTGAATGGTACATTTTGGCCAAAAGATAGAGAGCTAAAAACTGGATGATAGCATGTAAACACGATCTGAGATTATATTACTTTTGTGCCTTTTTCTTATTTTTTCAATTCATTAATGGGTTTTTTTCAAGTACCATATCTATCAAATATGCCATATTTCTGCCTTATCACCAACCCTTATGATCATTCTAGTCAACACTCTAGGTCAAGAATTTAGTATATACACTACAGTGTGTATACTAAACTGACACTGGTGTGTGATTTAAATATAGTTCTGAACTGTCTGGCTGAATTCAAATTGCCTTAGTATGGGAAACAGTGAACTACCAGGATGTAAATGGCATTATTTCATGGCCTATGCAGTGAACTGTGTTTGCTTCGTACCTCAAAGGTGTGATGGAAGGCTCCATAGTCCACGTCAAAGAATCCTTCTGCCAAGCACATCATTGGGCTGAACCTGTGACCCCACAACAACTCCTCTGCTAAGTAGGAGCTCCGTGCCTGACACGTCATACCTGTCAATCAGACAGACAGACAGACAGACAGACAGAAAGACACTGAGTGTTTTTTATTTTAGTCTCAATTTTTTTTAATAGGAGGACTTTAGTAAGTATTTAATCTAATCATATTTATTAGATTTTGGGAGTACACTATTTGTTTTCCCACATGTGAAGAGTAACCTTGAGAGAGTTTGTGAGTGTGTGTGTGTGTGTGTGTGTGTGTGTGTGTGTGTGTGTGTGTGTGTGTGTGTGTATGTGTCTCACCTGTAGCCTCCACCATGCCCTCCAGAATAACAACTATTTCAAAGTCTTCTTTCTCCAGTTGGGCCTGAGACATGTCCCAGAATGGGGAGCGAGAATCAATCTCATGAGAGATGACCAGTGGCGACACCAGAAATAGACGATCATCCCCCGTCTCAAAGCCCACACTGATATCCGTCTGATCCAGAGGAATGAACTCACCTGAGCATGACAAAATGGAGAAAAACAGAGAAAACATATTAGAACATATAACATATAAAGAAATTAACAAACTAGAGAGTCACTGTGGTCCAAAAGTCTACTGGCTATAGTATGAAATAGCCCACAGTGTATTATAACTTACGAAATTGGAAAGAAAGAGACACATATACATTTGCAAACAATCATCACTATTTCTCTCAAGACCAGTCTACCTGCCTGTACTGAGTTTACCCTTTTTATTAATAAGCTGAGAGATAGTCCTCTGACATCCATGGGGTTTTGTGAATTCCTTATTGGTTTCATTAAGAAAGTCCTTATAGTTTTTGGATTAAAATAAATACACGGACACAGGTCAGCTGCAGGAAAAAAAGGAGAAGTGCATTTATGTTTCAGTCATTCAATATGTGGAGAAAATTCACCATTTCATCTTGACTTGTGCTAAATCCTGAAGTTACTGAAGAAGTACAGGTGAAATGTGTTGAGGTAAAATGTCCACGCTTCTCCTTGAAGAGCTTAATATGTCAAGATGTTAAGATATAAACATAGTCACTCGAAGATTTGGTGTGAAATGCAGCATTATAGAGAAACCAAATCTGAGCAATTTACAACAGTGGATTTGTGTATTTACACAGCTAACAGGATTTCCCTGGCCTTGTGGCTCACCACCAGATGGCGCCATTGTATTGGTCTCGAACTTCATCTCTGATCTGCTGCAGTCAGAGCCTTTGATTTCAGTTGAATGTTTTGTAGTGTGGATGATGTAAGAGCTGGTGTCTCACCCTCCTGAGTCTGTTTGGACTTGATGAGTTTGGCTCTCATGTTGGCTCCCACAATGTGTGAAGATCTTAAATCCCCGACTCGGAACATCAGACACAGCTTATCGTCCCGCAGAGAGATGACCGCATTCCGGGAAAACACCAGTGTCTCTGCTCGCTTGTTTGGCTGAGAGATCTTCACAAACATGCATCCAACCTGAGAGACAGAGAAATGAGAATTAAAGGATGTGGAAACAAAGAAATACTCTAAAGAGAGACAGACACTCGCTTAAAAGTCTGCACAACAGGTGCAGCAGTATCACAGTGGTGTAACAGCCAAAAGAAGCATTCTGCACTGAAATCTACATTATCTTAAGTTATTGTTTTTGGCCCATGGTTTAGTTTCTCACTTTCATACGTACATATTCTTAATGGATATATTTTTAGGAGTTACCATATAAAATTAATGACCAATAAGTCTTTATTATTCTTTTTAAGACATATTTAATCTGTATCATATTATAGTTTGATATATTTCATACACAATATACACCTATCAACATTAAAACCACTGACAGGAGGAGTGAATAACTCTGAGTATCTCCTTACAGTGGCAAATATCAGAAGGTGGGATATATTAGGCAGCAAGTGAATTACCAGTTCTTGAATTTGATGTCTTGGAAGGAGGGTAAAATGAGCAAGCAGTGATTTTGATGAGAGCCAGATTGTGATGGTTAGACAACTGGATCAGAGCATCACCAAAGTGGCAGGTCTTGAGGGCTGTTCCCAGTATGCAATGGTCAGTACCTATCAAAAGTGGTCAAAGGAAGGTCAACCGCTGCCCAGCGATAGCGTCACGGGATCCCAAGACTCACTGATGCATGCAGGGAATGAAGGCAAACCCATATGATTCGATTCCATGATGGTTGTGTTAGAAAGGCATCAGAACACAACGTGCAACGCAGCTTGCAGCACATGGGGCTGCAGACCAGTCAGAGTGCCCATGCTGACCCCTGTCCACTGCCAAAATCACCTACTATGGGCACATGGACATTAGAACTGGATCACGGCCAATGTTCTTATGGGAGACCATGGGTCCTGACATTCATGTGGATGTTACTTTGACACATACTGCCTTCCTAAACATTACGGCAGACCAAGCACAACTCTTCATGGGAACCATGTTTCCTAATGGCAGTGGCCTCTTTCAGCAGGATAAGGAGTCCTGCCTCATTGCAAAAATTGCTCAGGAATGGTTTGAGGAACATGACAAAGAGTTCAAGGTGAGGGCATGGCCTGCTAATTTCCCAGATCTCAATTTAGTCAAGCTTCTGTAGGATGTGCTGGACAAACGTGTCTGATCCATAGATGCTCCACCTCACATCTTACAGGACTTGAAGGATCTACTGCTAACGTCTTGGAGCAGACACCACAGAACACCCTCAGAGGTCTTGTGGAGTCCATGCTTTGTCAGAACTGGGGGTCTACACAATATAAGAAGATGATTTTAATGTTGTGGCTGATAGGTGTATATCATATCTTTATCATATCATTTTTATATCATTGTGCATGTGTGATCAATCCGCATTAAATCTGCATATGATCTGTAGCACAATTTTGATGTGGTATATTTATTGTTGTGTTGTGTAACTGATGTACACCTTTAAATAAAATAAGAAAGCAAAAAAAATGCCCTTCTGTTGCGGAGGATAGGATGGGTTATTTTTAGCTCTAGGTATAGTGCTACTTTACTCAGTAAAAGTATTACTCAACTCCGTGGAAGTCCCCACAAATATAATAATGCTGAACCGTGTGTGTACAAGTCCTGAAATATATGGGTGAAACACAGCCTTGGGACAAGATGTTAAACCAGGACACTCAGAACAATACAATTAACTCATTACACACACACACACACACACACACACACACACACACACAAACACACGCACATTTAGTCCTCATTTCAATCCCAGTCCTGTTACAGCACTATAAAATAAAATTTAGTAATTGACAAATTACTAAAATAAATCTAACTTCCGAAGACAGAGAGAATAATAAAGGATATAAAAGGGAGAGGGGGAGGACAGAGAGGTGAAAATATAGAGGAGAGGGAGAATGAGGAACGTCCTCTTTTTTGAAATGTATGACTCATTTGGCTCTGTCTGAAATAACTCCTATACACACACACACACAAGCATACACACATACACACACATACACAGTTGCCACTTTGGAGGACCTGTACAGGAAAGAGAATTGAGTGAGATGAAAAACAGAACCTATTCTCTCACCCACAACACAGAAAATGAATCCAATATGAAATATTACAGAGCCTGGCTTAAATTTAGAGGAGAACAGACAGAGAAAGATAGAGAGGGGGAGAGAAATAGAGAAATAAGTGCATCTGGTGCAGAGATAAGGTGTGAAGCTGACGTGTTAACTGTCAAAATTAATATTAATGACTTTTCACCCTGAATACTATGCGACTACTCCAATATGCTAATCAGTATGATAATCAGCATTTGTGAGGTCTCCTGGCAGATGCATGCAGCATGATAATTCGAATGTGAACTGCAATTGCATTCGGAAGGCCACGTTTTTTAAAAACGTCATATATAAGGACGGTCCTGGAAGCTGTGCAAAATGATTGCACTGATCCTTTAAGGGTGTGGGCACTGAAAAAGTCAACATTGCCAAAAGCTACCCATCCGTTATCTGAACCACTTGTACTTTGTGGGGTTGTGGGGTGCTGGAGCCTATCCAAGCGGTCACAGGATGGAGAAACAGTCCATCATAGGGTGGACACATTCACGCCTAGGGGCAATTTACTGTTTCCAATTCACCTGATACGCATGTCTTAGGGCTGTGGGAGGAAACCAGAGTGTCCAGAGGAAACTCACACTGACAAAGAGGAGAATATGCATTACACATAACATTAAACCCAGGACTTTTTAGCTGTGAGGGGACAGCACTATCCACTTCATCACTCTTCCACCAAAAACAAATGAACAAATGAAGACAAATATATTTATAAATGCAAAGAAAAGAAGACGGACACATGACACCATCTAATACATCATCCACTGAAGCTCACACTATCATAAACCAGTGATTCTCAATCCCAGAGGAGCAAAAAAGTTGTTACAAAAAATGCATTTTCTGCTTTCTTTCATTGCCTCAATTCAAAAAAATGAAACTCGGTTCACATTCTGTTGTGACGTAAACATATGACTGAGAAAGCCAACAACAGTGGAGAATAATTGTGGTCAGCTTAAATAACTGTGATCAGCTCAAATAATTATGGTCAGGCAATTATGTAATAATAATAAGAAGCCTACCCACAACCATGATATCACTGTCAATTACGGGCTAAAACAGAGTGGCTGTGAGAGTGAAAGCACACGAGGGCCAAACGCGGCAAGAAGTTCATGGCACGAATAGCTGCATTAGCTGTGCAGCAGTGCTTGGGAACACGCTGAGAGGCACTGCTGACAGCTTTTAACATTCACATGTGCACTTGCTATGTTGATATAAGCATTTTGTTCATTGAACAAATTATTTAACAATATTTCATATTTCAATTTGACAACCCAGGATTGTATAATATTAATGTGGAAAATATATACACATTTAAACTAAACAAATTCAATGCGTTTCGGCAGAATCAATGCATTTTCGGTGTGTGTCTTTCTGCGTGTCCTACCATAAATGCATTGACCATGGAGCCGAGTATGGCCTGCAGCAGCAGAAGCATGGTGCCTACTGGACACTGGTCAGTGATGACGCGATGGCCGTAGCCGATGGTTGTCTCGGTCTCAATGGAGAAGAGGAATGCAGAGATGAAACCATTAACGTTATTCACACATGGAGTCCATGTGTCGTCCTCTAAGTGGACCAGATCGCCCCTGGAGAGAGAGAGAGACAAAGACAGAGATAAGTTCAATTCCTTCCAAGCGTTTGCTTTTTGTACACTGCCATTTTGTTAATTTCCTATATGTTAATTTCCTCAGTGTAAAAGAATTCCAGTCTAGCTGAGAGGCAGACAATATGGCAAAAATGTATCACAATACTTCGTTGTGATACATGAGTGAGATATATATATATATATATATATATATATATATATATCATTTTCCTCTGGTTTGCTAAAATGGAATAAATTATATATAATATATACACACACAATGATTTAATTCAGGAAGTAGGGAAATAAATGTAAGCGAATGGTGTGTGTGTGTAATCCACCCGGCCCGTCTAGGGTGAGTCTCTGCCTCGCACCCGTAGAACCCGGGATAGGCTCCGGGTACCCGCAACCCTAGTGAGGATTAAGCGGTTACAGAAAACGAATGAATGAATGAATCTGGGAAATAAACTTTAATTAACTTAATGAACTTCCATTATTGGGATTCAAACTTGCAACCTCACAGAGCCCCAGTCAGATTATGCAGTTGGTGCTTTTTTAAAGTTACCAATTCACCAAGCTTAAAACATGGGTTAAAAACTGATGATCAGTTCGATATGACAGCTGTCTGGGCGTGGACTTATAATCAGTTCATTGAGGTCCTTCTGTCCAAGCTACCACGTTCCACACAAGAGATGTAACATGAGATGGAAAATAACAGGAGCTCAGAAAAGCTGATAATACCAGCATATCATCAGTTCATCCACCCTTGGTCCAGTTCTGCAGCAACAACAGCCAAATGACATTTTGGTTCGACACTCAGCACACTTGATTCCCCCTGCTGTTTAGAGCTGAGGACCACTGATTAGATTCCCTGAGGGCCGGACTGAAATCCTCTGACCTAATGGTTTTATATAATATGTCAAACAATAAGTTAATACTAAAATAATCATTTTGTTTCAATGGCACCCTTTAGTCCTGGCAAACAGGAGTGTTTTTCTGAAACCTAGATTTAGCTAGAGAGTAGATCAGATAGGGAGCACAAGAGAGAGAGAAGCCAAGAGTAGGAGTGTGTTGTATTCATGTTCTCTAGTACTCACCCACTCAAATGACTGCAGGTTAATCTCAGGTGGTTATGTGTGCGTGCTTTTTCTGTGTGTGCATACATGTGTCTTTGCGTGAAGGTGTGTGTGCGTTTGTGCGCATGAGTGCTCTATACCTGCAGGAAATATACAGCAAATACAATTACGGTCCACAGCTGTGCATCTGTGTGTGTGTGTGTGTGTGTGTGTGTGTGTGTGTGTCTGCCTTGATTGTGAACCCATCTGCACTTTAGCCTTTCAGTTGAATTACATCTTAAACTCCTAACAAAACAGGCATAATATGTAATTGTGTTACAACATATGTGTAATATTATATCTGTAGCCTTTTCACTCTCTTTTAAGGACTCATATGCTACATTTTTCTACTCTATACAAATTTCTAATAGATATATAATATTAACTGTGTTTGGTTTTGTATATTAAAAAGAGTCATTGTTTCTTTGGTCATTCATTTTTAGTAGTTTCAAATCTCTTAATCTCTTATAATTAAACTGTTTTTGTTACTGTGCATTTAAGACTATCATTTGTGAATAATTTTTGTTTCTTACGGCCTTCCTTCTATTATTCCACATTCTAACTGTTCATTTTAGAATGAAATCCTCAAGAATGTAAAAAAAAAAAAAAAAAAGCCCAACGTCAGCCATTCCTTTTGGATGCCAGCTCATCACTGAGGCAGCAGCTTGGTTTCCATCTGCATGTTTTGAAAATGTAATGTTAACATAGTGCAACAAACTCTCATTTTTAAACAGCAGGGATTATGCCATTTTCAGGATATGGGCCCTTTAGATAAGAAATTAAACATGAGTGGGGGTGCACGTTCCAGGTTCTTTTACACACCTGCAATATGCAATGAGGTACCAGATAGCTCCGAAAAAGAGCCAGGTGACGGCGTAGGCCATGACGAAGACGAAGAGCGAGCAGCGCCAGTTCAGGTCCACCAACGTGGTGAAAATGTCTGTCAGGTACCGGTACGTTTCCCGCATGTTACCGTGCTGCACGTTACAGCGGCCGTTCTTCTCCACATAGCGCTGCCGCTTGCGCTTACTGCGTCCTGGAGATGGAGAAACAGAGCCAGAGAGAGAAATTGGACAGGGAAAGCATAACAGATGTAAAGCATCAGAGAGCAGAGCCAGTGTGGACAGAATGGGAGAGAATGAAGAAAGACATAAAGGAGAGTTACATCACACTGATTTTTTTTTTTCTCATGTACACACACACGCACAAATTGTGAGAGTGGCATAACAGACCGCAAGTCCAAATCCTGCAGTGTCTGATTCTGCAGAAGGAGGATGCAGAGGATGCGCTTTTTAAAAACATGGCAGTGGCGCAGGTACAATTCTCATCACACTTAACACTGCTGTCACAACACAACCTTCTGCAAGATACTGCCTTCACAGGAGAAGGAGAAAAAAAACTCCTTCAGCATTAAGAGCAAATTCCTCTCACTGACAACTACATAAGTGACATTTCAGATTCAAAGCTGTTATCAAATAATGCATAGTACTGAATAATATTATTTATGCAATTTGTCAATACTTTTTAAGGAAGAGTTAATTGAAGAATCAATGTTGCACACTGTTCCACTTACCCCAGAATAGACCAGCAAAGACATGTTTGGAGTCCAAAGTTTGTTTCTTTAATTTAACGCTGGAGCTACAAGTTGCTATAAACATTCTAGAAGTCAATAATCACCCAGATCCTTTCTGTCCCAGAAACTCCACATAAATGGCTCAAACCGCATCCGACGCTTCATTAAAGTGACACAGCATGACTTACCGTGGGCTACAAAAAGAAGCAAACTTCACTGTGTAGCCGAATGCTACAGGCAGTGATTTTAGAAAACAGAGTGTGTTTTTACAAACCACCTCAAGATCAGCCGTGCAGATCAAGAATCAGTTTTTGTACCAATGAACATGCAGGAATGGAAGAAGTTGGTACAAGATCATTCCTTGCCTAAATGGCCACCTGTAAAGGTGATTTTAATAGTTCACAGTAAGTCATACTGCATCCTAAACCACATGCACAAGCCTGAGCCACACTGATAAAGAGCTGGATGCAGTTTGAGCAGGTTTAGAGACGTTTTGGTAATGTATTTTTCTGGAAACCATCTGGGTGAGTATTGAGTTCCAGTGTTTGTTAGAAACATCAGACTTGTATCTCCAAGCTGATTTTCCTCTTAAATCATTCTTTTAAAGATTCCTCTATTGGTCTTTTTGTCATCTTCACACACTCTAAAGGGCAGTTGGCTCCATAAGATGGTGTAAAAATATAAAGGACAAAATCGGAAGCAGAGTTTCAAGGTTTTCTTGTGACAGCGATGCCTAATTGACAAGACGAGGAACTTCAGATTTCTCACCCCAGCCAAACTTTCCGCGCTCCTGCCCCGCGCCCTGCACCTTCTTCCGGGGCTGATTGGCTTGGGCCTCACGTGCAGCCATCTTGTCCTGGAAGGACATGTTGTTATTAGTGGACGGCGGCGGTGGCGGGGATGTCTCTGTGGTAACCACGTGGCCGAGCTCCTCAGACACGTTGAAGACTCCAGTGGACGGGGCATCTTCTTTGGCCTCCTGCACAGGCTCCTCCCCTTTCTCTGGGACGGGCAGAGAAAGGGACTCTGGACGGGAGGAGAAGGTGGAATTCTCTAGTGCCATCTGTGTGAGAGTGTGTGTGCGTGCGCACGGGTGTATACGTGTGGCTGGGTGTTGGCGTTTTTGTGTGTGCTGGTGGGTGGACAGCTATGCCTGTGCGTGTGTGTCCCAATGTGTTAATGATCTCTCTCGGTGCGTTATTCTCAGTCGCAGAGGCTCGTCCGCGCCAATTTGCTTCCTGCACAGAAACAGAAAGGGAAAAAAAAAAAAACACACATCAAAGAGGTCCCATTAGTCAGATAGAAGAGTTTTCCACAAAGCACTGAACAAAATGTCTTGAATAGCTTGGCATTATTCTTAAGGGTTCAGAATAAATCTTCATAGCAGGCCTATAAAATGAGTCATAATGTCATCTGACTTTCAAAGGCACTTCTTTATCGAACCATACATGGTAAGGGTTTCTACGTTCATACAAGAGGAGGAGGAAGGCATAATAGAAAGTGACCAGCACTGACAATAGTGTCTTTCCACCAGCCAGAATGAGTCTGCACAGTCAGGCTGACTCTTTGGTCACGCTAAAGGTTACTGCTGGCCTTTAGCCGATAACTAAGGTTATCAAATACTGCAATTGTTTAAATAACTGCTGAGATTTTGCAAATGAGTGCATGTGTAACATAACATGTCACAGGATTTTTAAGAGCTTTGCCCTTGTTTATCTATTCCCTTCATGCTATCGTGCTAAGAGTCAGTTGTACATATGGGTCGCATTTAATTATAGGCCATACACACAGAACTGATTACCTACACGAATGCATAATTCCAATCAAAAATTATAATGCAGATTTCTGGCCAAGAACGCTGAAGAACATGGAAATGAAAAAAGATTCTGACGGATGAGGTGCCAGTTTGCTGATTTCACCAGAGGGTTGAACTCTTTAGCTCCCACAGCTGGACAATGGATCCTGATTTGTGCTTGCAAGCTGCTTATGTTACCATCCATGCTAATAATCTTTTCTAAATAAAGTCTTCGGCACAAACACCACGTAATACCGTTCACATGTAGGGTTGTTTGGTTGGAAACCGAAATGTTGCCAAACCGACACATTTCAAAATGGTTGTTATATGTGAAGCTAGCCCAGATGGAAATTTTATGGTAATTATATTACCATTAGGAATTAACTTACTTTAACTCTTACTTTGTAACTAAAGTTGGATCACGATCATATAATTTATCACAGTAATTCTGTAGACAATGATCATTTGCCTAAATAATGTGGACGAAGTCCTCATTAAAACCAGTCAATTAGTTCAGGACTGTGACTGAAATACAGTGGCGACAATAAAGTGCTGCACACACTGAAGCAGAGCCCAGCAATCAGAGTTTCTGTTACACACTGTGGAATAAAAATAAAGAGAAATATGGCCACATACGGTAGACCTGGTGTATTTTGAGAACAGCCATCTCTGATAGGACAGGACCATTTCACAGACATGCAAAATGACCCACCACAATGTATTCATGCAATCCATTTGCAAAAATAATCACCACAATCTTTCTGTGATTAACAGAAAAATTGATTGCTGGTCACTCCTCCTGAGTGTACACTACTTATTTGTCACCACTGTATTTCAGGCACAGTCCGAGACCCACAGATTGCTTTATTACACTGTGAACTAAAAATACAGAGAAATACAACCTGGTATATTCTTCAAACCTTTGTCTCAGATAGGACAGGCACGTTTAACAGACATGCAAAACACCTAATCACAGTGTAACAACACAATCAATGGGCAAAAATAAAACATCGCCAAACCAAAAACATTTCCACAAGCCATGATTTGCATCACAATATGTAGTATATCTAAGGTTTGATAAGTTGGAAATTGCTGATCAATATGCCAATATTGACAAGAGTGTAATTAGCCCTGTTTTATTGGAATTAGAGCATAAAAATCATTTGTACTCATAGTTTTTGATAGAATCTTTTAAATATATGCATAGTATATGTCACATTATTTATTTTCAGTTCTTCATAACAGTCAAAGTCCAACCAGTAACGTCATACAATTAATGCAATGATTTGTATTCAATACTTCACACACTGCACATCACTAAATCCAATAAAACTAATTTAATTATGTTTTTCTTTGCATTGGAACATGCAGGTGGTCACTAATGATTTTCACAATATGCCCAGAAAAGTGTACTTTGACATCTGGTGACATAATTCATCATGATAACAATCAAAATACTGTCCTGCTGCCCAGCTGTACATGTCAACTCACATCACTGATCCACTGTTGTTTCTATAATACAGTATATTGCAAAAAGTATCAAAGTCGCAAAACAAAGCAATATAATTTCAATTCAATGGACAGGACTTTTGTCCATATTGTATGCAACTGTGATTCAGGCAAATGAAATGGACACTTGGTATTTTCCCTGTCTCTTGTTCACCCTCTGTTTATCTCTGTAACACACACACATGTAAAACGTCTCTGTTTACCTCACACCGTCCACCTCTTTGTATCTGAGACCTTTATTGTCATAAGAGGAAGTCAGAGCCAGAGGCTGCGTCTCTCCCTCCTCATCTCCTTTCATGTGCTCCCACACACCAGTTACGCTCCGAGACACTCTTAATATATAAGTATTGATTATTCTATAAACTGCACCTTGGAACACTATAACACTGTAGCATTCTGTCTGTGTATTTCACTCTCCGTCCGTGCGTGATCATACTGCAGCGTGGCCGAGCCTATCCTAGCCTCCGAGTCGCTCTCTCTGTTGCTTGGTGCGTGCAATTGCATGCACGAGTGTGTGTGCGTGCATGAGTGTGTGTTTACTTTGGGGACAAAGCGATGCGAAGTCCAGCTTGCTTCTATATTTAGCGCAGATGGTTTAGCAGGAGTAATTGTGCCTACTCATGCATCGACCACAGCCCTGATCCTTTGTCTAGCTCATATTTAGAGCCACGGATCTCATCCGAGACAGTGTGTGTGTGTGTGAGTGTGTGTGTGTGTGTGTGTGTGTGTATACACATGGTGAGTTGACAGACAGTGCTCGAAATGCTGTGAGCAGAGGCAGCAGACGCTGAGATGAGTTGAAATCTCTTCCCTCTGGCCCTTCTGGATGTTCTAATTTTGGGTTATCAACTGATGAACATATGTGCCCTCACACACACACACACACATAATCACAGCAAAGAGCAAACCATTAAAGGGACAGTTCAGCAAAACACCACCTTCACACTCTATTCCACCGACTCCAGATTCAGTCAGTCAGACTAGACGTGTCTGGAGTGCAAGCTGTCTCGGAACTACAAGCCTTTTGTGGCTAAGAAATCAATAGCCACCCAAATCAGTTTCATAAATATCTCCCCAAGTCATCTCACAACCCACCACATCCAGCTCTTCGTTGAGGTGGCGTAGACTTGTAGATGTGGTCTAGGACTTAGAATGACTTAACATGACCTTTAAAAATGAACGAAGCTTCACTGTGCAGCCACATGCTGCAGGCAGTTGTCATACGTACACAGGAATCTAATGCAAGATCAGTCCTCTCCGGCCCTGGTGTTGTCTGAAATAACTGCCTTTAACATTTTGTTCATTTTTTCCAGCTCACAGCAAGTAATACTGAGTCCTAAACCACATATATTAATCTGTTCCATCTTAATGAAGAGCTGTATGTGGTTTGAGTGCATTTAGGGTAGTCTTAACAGAAATGATTTGGGTGACTATTGACTTCTAGTGTTTGCTGGCAACGTTAAGAACCGTAGCTCCAGTTCTAAACTAGTTCTTTGGACTGCAAACATGTCGCAGCTGATCGACATCTGGGGCAAGTGGGCCATTGTGTAAATTAGGATTTTTGTTCCTTTAATGCTGAGAGGCACTACATTTGGAACATGTCAAAATGGGCTAAATTAGGGCTGCCCTGATTAAAGTATTAAGGTTAGATAATTCCCACAATTATGCATGTGTATATATGCATGTGTGTGGGAGTGCTTGGGGTGTGGGGGTGGGGGGTCTTGGATAGAATACTAAATTTGCTCCTCGGGGAACCGATAATGTCAAACTGCCACAAAGATACTGATACACAGCGACACAAAGCACTTACCATGTTGTACACACAGAACAGCATGCCTGAGGAGTGTGCATGTGTGTGTGTGTGTGTGTGTGTGTGTGTAAGGAGAGCATTTACTTAGCCTAATCTGCTGATTGGGTTTCTCTGTGTAATTATTTCCCAGCTTCATTCATAAAACATTAATGCAGCAGATTAATACAGCAGGTCTGCACCAAACAGACCCGCTGGAAGCAGAGGAGGATGCTCAGAGCTGGGCATTCATCTTATTTAGGATGCCTGAATGCTGGAAGCTGGCTGAAACCTGACACACCTGCAGACACACATAGCCAGCACAATAGAGGCAGAGGTGCTGGGCACACAGCAGCTGCAGCAAGCTCCATCATCTGCAGGTCCTGTTCACACACACTCTCACACACACACACACACACACACAAACACATCTCGGTAACAACAACTACCACATTCCCAGCACTCATCTCACCTCAGGCTCTCTCCAGTGCGTTATGATCCAGTCGTCCGTTCCGAACGTCGTTTCTTATGTTCTGCACCTGCCTGGCCTTCCCCACCACCTCCAGCTCCTTCAGATCATGTCGTGCTCACTGGCTCCGTCATGCTTTCTGATGATTCCGTTTAAAAAAAAACAGATGCTCCGAGCCCCACCGACGAGGAGAAACTTGTCAAGCGTCAAGGCTGCTGTCGAGCTCCGAGATAAGGGGGTTGGGGAGGGTGCTAACCCAGCAGGCTCTTTAAAATGGAGGCTCTTTGCTGCTGCCTTGGAGAGACTGAAGGGGCTCGAACGTGATTCACCGGCGCGAGAAGAGTGCGCGCGCGCAGGTGGCGGCTGGCGGCGCGAGCGCTGAGCGTATGTGTGTGTGTGTGTGTGTGTGTGTATCCTGCTCTTTGTGTGTGTTCTACTTTGTGTGTGTGTGTGTGTGTGTGTTCCCATCTTTGTGAGATCCTCGGGGTGACTGAAAACAGACCCACGTCGTGGGGACTTTTTGACGTTTTGGGTACATTTGGACGGTCCCCAGTTATTAATAATAATAATACATTTTATTTATAAGCGCCTTTCACAACTCTCAAGGTCACTTTACAGAAGATATACAGAAATAAACATTAAAGAATAGACCAATTAAATAAAGATCAGTTTATAATCCTTTTTAAGAGTAAATTCTATTACAAAGAAATGTTTTAAGTTATTTGCAGCTTTTTTGAAAAATGTAACTGAGTCCAATGATTCTTTTTTGTTGGCAAGTTTGGTTTACTTTTTAAAAACCTGATGAGGTTCATGAGGTTAATACTGGGTTTAGGTGGAGCAGTGACATGCAAGCAGGTAAAAAAGGAAGGATATAAAAAGGCAAAGAACTGTGCTGTAGAGATGGAACACATTCTTCCAAAAGATGCTCCCACAATCTATATCTTAATGGGGGTGGAGAGAACTGTTGGACCAAAATCGACCATTCTGTTCGACCAAAATCTGTTAGACCAAAATCTACCAAAAGCCTGATTAGGTTATGGTTAGGACTGGGTTTAGGTGCAGCAGCAACACACAGGCAGGTTACGAAAGAAGGATAGATATAGAGAAGCTTAGTAGCATCTTAGATGTTCCTTGGTAAAGAACTGTGCTGTAGAGATGGAACACTATTCCTTCCACAGATGCTCCCACAGTCTTTATCTTATTGGGGGTGCAGGGCACTGCGAGACCAAAATCTACCATTTTGGACCATAGAATACAATTTTATGTCGTTTTCATACTCATCATACTATTCAGTGACCCCTTCATGCTGACCATGTATGAGACATTGTCATCCTGGATGAGACTATTTTTAATCAGGGGACAAGTGGATCCAAACCATGCCAGCAAAATACTCCCACAGCATAACAGAGCCACAGGAACCCAGCCCCCACACACAACACACAGCACCCCCATCACCCCCACTCACTGCAGTCAAGCCTTCAGGCCTGTACTGTTCTGTTGGTATATGCAACACATGCACTCACCCACTTGTGGATGATATGGTGACGGATGACTCATCCAACCGTATTGCTTGTGGGTTTTTACACCAGTGACTTCTTAGATGGTCATTTATCTTTGTAAGGGGGAGGGGGGGGGGTTATGCATTGCAGCCTTGCTATAAACCCGTTCAGTGTGTAGATGGACCAGTCTGATCATGTTTGGCATTGACATTCCCATTCGCTTGAGAAACAGATTCTCTTCTGTTTTCACTCACATATCCCACTAACGTACAACTCATTGATTTCCCATGATGATGTCACTGTTCCTATTAAAACACGCACCACAGTCCTTGTGACTGAAGTTCCATTTTCCAATAATAAACCCTTTGTCAAAGTCACTTAGATCTTCCTCTTGCCAGTTTTACATTTATACATGCCGTTAAGAGTGGTAGGGTCTTAATTGCTTAACTGTGTCATACAGCACTCATTTAGGTTATCCACTCAGTGTTTTTTTTTCTTTGTCATCATCTGTATCTACAGCAACACAGAAAGGACACAACCCCCACAGAGATAGAAATACAATGTGTGTGGTTAGCTCTTTGTGTGGACCAGATGTCCCCATGATGAAGAGAGCTGAGGAAATTCTGACTGGACATTGTGGAGCTCTGCAGTTCCCAATCATGGCCTCAGTTCAATCTACCAGACGCAGTCTCAGTCCAGGCTGAAAGCCCAGCCCGTTTGAGATCTTTTCTATTTAAGATAATAGCTTGCAGATTCGGTCCGTAGATTCTTTAAACCCATCGATAGAGCTAGTCCCAAGCCCCTTATTCGATGGGAATTTTTCTCTAAAATCCAGGATGCAGGGCCAAAATGTCCACTCCCAGTCTTGTACACAGAATCAAATCCAGGGCTTCAATGACCCAGCGCCAATGTAGCATCAATCCATGTCTGTTTTCTTTTAAATAAAAAATAGCTTTATTTGGAAAAGTTAAAGTCCTTTTGGAATTGAGAGGTTAACTTTATGATTGCTTGGGTGTAGCACAGCAGCATTAAGCTTCTGTAGGAAACGCCCCACAGAGACAGGACTTACAATGTGTGTGTGCTTGTGCATGTGTATGGTGGAGGAAGGGCGTTGTGTCAGCCTTTCACTAATTAAACTCCACCATAGTGTTTCTCAGCATTTTTAACACTAGACAGTAACTACTGATGATTATAGGCCATAGAAGATTAATCAAATGCATGTTTTCTTCTTTTAAATCATTAAAAACAAAAAAATCTTTTCTCATTATAAAATTAAAATGTACCACATTTTTGTTCTTCTTTAGGCTACAGGTTAAAAGAAGAGCTGTTACCCTACAAAATACTTGAGATGGTTATTTTTTTAAAGATCTTTATTGATTAATATTTGGCACATAAACAAATGAAAGAAAAATGTACGCTTAATTAAAAAAAATTAACTTTAATTCCCTGCAAAACAGTATTTAACAGCCTGTTTTGTTTTTCAAATCTTAATGTTTTAATTACAGTACGTGATCTAATATCTAATATTAACCGTTTATGTGAGTTGTGGAGTCTTCAGCACTGTTCTTTCATCCCTGGTAGTTGCCTAATATGAGGGTTGTGCTGCCCCCTGCTGACTTAAACCAGAAACAACCTATCCCATCATTATCAGCAGACCTACAGGTAGGCCTTGGAACTACAGGGGGTTATGGGCCCTGTGGGTGTAGTCAAAATCTTTCAACCAGTATAACACACTATGACACAAAAGATTTCCCTTCTGACATATGTTGGCAAATTACACACATTTTTGTAAGCTTAGACGGGAGTAGTCAGAGGGCTAATAATGTCACGTTCACATTGGACATCATGCAGTGTCCAAAACCTCAAAACATTTGTTTGTGGTTTGATATTTTATAGAAATAGGACAGGGATAATTGTCGTCTCTAATCTCAGCTAATGTTACTAGTCTAGTCACACCTAATAACTTCAATAATTGAACCTCAAGCCTTTTAGTCTGAAAATAGCATATGTGTGACATCATTTCAATAACTTCCTTGAAATGTATTGTATTTAATCTTTATTTTCTTTTGTTAAATAGGTTTTATTTTAAGTTGTTTTTGTATTGTTTTTTTTTTCTATGTCAGATTTATTTTTATTTTCCCAAGCATTTTTAATGCTTATTTTCATGTCATTTCTTTACTGTGAAGCACTTTGAGTTGTACTTTAGGATGACATGTATTATACAACTAAAGTTATTATGATTATTATGATGATGATGATGATGATGATGATGATTATTATTATTATTATTATTATTATTATTATTATGTGTATATAATTTGATCATGTTCTAACACATAGAGCAAATGTGTTTCCTAATAAAACAAAAAAAGTGGGGAAAACAAGCGTAGCGGGTAAAGCCTTCTGATGCACAAGCACACATACACAGACAGACACACACACATTCATGCAACACAATAGTTTTTTTTTTGATGCCCCCATGTACTGGTTTTCATTTTTACAGTGAAAGAAGTCTAAATTTGAAAGTCTATGCATAACTATTACTATAAATTACAGCAAATTTAATAAATTACAGCAAAATGTCAATACATTTTAAATGTATCAGTATTGGTTTCAGGATTATAACCATGATATTACTTTGTATTTCTTGTAGTTGTTTTGCCTCCCTTCAGCTTTATAATAAGCTATGAATAAAGATACAGCTCCACTATTGGTCCATTCTGTCCGATTGACACGCCGCAGTGGGCGTGGTCAGCGATAAGCCCCGCCCCGCTAGAGCAGCCCGGCTGACCTGCTCCTGTGGCTTTGCAGCCTTTTTTTCCAACACATCGGTTCCACTACATTTAAAAGAGGTGTCTTCACCTCGGTGGATTCATACCCCGGCCTCCTTAGAGCTGTCCGGGCCTCTTATTTCTGCATAACAGGACAACAGGAGCGCCTCCACCTCCAGGGAGGCGACGGCTCAGAATGGGTCCCACCGTGGGGGGCTGCTGGGATGAGGAGAGCCAGAAGAGCTACGAGGAGCTTTTCGAGAAGCTCGACACGAACAGAGACGGGAAGCTGGACGTGGCCGAGCTCCGAGCAGGCCTCATAGCCATGGGCATTTCTCTCCGGACAGGGGCAGCTCAGGTACTAACCCCCCCCCCCCCTTCCACCCGTGCTCTTCATCCAGGCCAGCTTAGCTCAGCTCAGCCAGGCCTAGACTACCTGTTTATCAACCTGTGTCCTATAGATGTGTTGCATGCTTTTCCCGTCTCTGCTGAAGATGAGATGTGCTGTGCATTAATCTCGTATTTATGTGGGATTTACTAACCATTAGAGGATGCGTTTCATTCCTAAGGATCACGTGGTTGTATGACGCAGAGCAGGTTGCATTTCAATGGAGGGAATCATGTTAGCCCGTATATGTCTTATGTTTCTAATCTAACGCACGTAGCAATTATAACCTGATATGGGACAGTGGAAAAGGATGTCTTATACCTCTAATATAATATATAGTATGTAATGTCAAATAGGTGCAGTGGAATACAGTATCTTATATATCCACTATAAGGTGTATAGTATCTAATGTCATATAAGTGCAGTGGAAAATAATGTGTAATATATCCAGTATAAGGTACATAGCATCTAATGATATATAGATGTAGTGGAATATAATGCCATATATATTTATATATCACATAATATATTGTCATATAGGTGCAGTGGAATATAATGTCATATATATCTAATGTAATATATATTATATAGTATAATGACCTGCGCCCAGGGTGAGTCCCAGCCTCGCGCCCATTGACCCCAGGATGGGCTCCGGGTACCTGCAACCTTAGTGAAAATTACAGAAAATGAGTGAGTTAGTGAGTAATAAAATCTCATAAAAGACAGTCGAGTGTATTGTCTAATATATCAGGGCTATAATGTCATATCTAATATAATATATACCATATAATGTCGTATAGGGGCAGTGGCATATAATGTCTATTACGTGTAATATACACTGCGTTCCAAATTATTATGCAAATCATATTTTTCTTAGATTTTCCAAATTACCTATATGAATTGCAGT
>JBBPCX010000040.1:37275000-37288160 GCA_037974365.1 Hydrocynus forskahlii | reverse complement strand
TAAGTTTTGAACAATAAATGTTCTTAAAATTGCATTCTATACTTTTTTGAAGTGTGTTTATTCTGCTGAAATGTATCAGAGCCAGGGCCAGAAGGTTCCCAACAGTGGCCAAGGATCCATGACACCTTGCGGAATCCATGCTGTGTAGACATCATTAAAGCCCTTTTTTATTAGAGGATGAGCATGCTGGTTGGCATAACATATTAAATAGCTGCTCAGATCTTGCCATGCTCCATGCTTCTTTGCAAAACTTGCAAAGCTGTTTCAACCTCCTTTGGGCCAAAAAACTTTCAGTAAGTGCTTTTAACAATAGTTTAGAAATGCAAACTCAAACCTCTGACTCCAGTGCTGCGTTATTTTTCAGTCATTAATCTTAAGATTAATGTTCAGTAACTATTCAGTAACTAATTTATGGAGTGAAATTTATGAACGGCCATATGTAGAAATCAGTTAATCAGAATTTTAAAGGAAAGACAGGAAAGAAAGTTTCCCTAAACTGCGTGTATGATTGTAACTCTGCAGGTAATGAAGACCAGACTGACTCTGAGAAGTACAGGCCAGTATTCTGGAATGGTGGACTGCGCCCGGTCCATTTTGAAAAGGGAGGGCATCAAGGCCTTCTATAAAGGCTATGTGCCCAACATTGTGGGAATCATCCCTTACGCCGGCATCGACCTCGCCGTTTATGAGGTAAACAGATAACTACACACTGTCAGCAGCACTTGATATTCCATTATCCTGGACTGGAATTGGATTGTTATTTCATCCTTGGAATATTCCCCTGGTAACCAATTTCAGAACATTGCTGTGTCCTGCGCTTGTGTTGTTCGCCATATTAATTTTCAGCACCACTGCAATAGACTGTCACGGGAGCCTGTAAGATAATGCTTAATGTTCCATTTTGATGAGATTGACCTACAGTATGTAAAGGCATGCTTAGCGATTTAACATCATGTAGATGCCTCATTATAAAAAATATAGTTCTAAAATCTTTGTTGGAAGCTGTTGTAAAGTACTCAATACATGTGCAAGATCACTAACAGGCTAAACAGCTCCTCCTTTACTATCTTGGGGTGTAACGATGCAAGATCTGATTTGATTCACAGTACTGGGTTCATGATTCAGTATTCTCATAATATTTTGAGCACAAAAACGACATTGTGTGTTGCGTTGTCATATAATCTACTAATTGGGCCAGATTTGGGAGGCAGGAGGAGTATGACCTGAACACAGTGGGTGGTTGGTGCTTCAAACGATACACCGGCATTTACATGGCAGAATGAATAGGAGTTTATTATTGAACAACTTTTTTATTCAATAATATCATATTTTATGTTTGCCCTCCTATAGAAGCCACAAGCCACTCAAGGCCTTGCATTAAAAGGGTTTCACTCCAGTTGACCTAATCGTCGACACCCTTACCTGTATTGAAATCTGTCATGCATGGCCTCTGGTGGAATATTGCTTTATCTGGTCATTTTATAGATGCAGGTGTTTTGCAGTCATGCTAGAATGTTGTCTGCTGCAGTGAAATGGAGGGGAAAAGCTCTTCTGTATGCAGGGTTCTTCATTAATAGAGTAAAATAGCTTAATCTTTCTGTCTGTCTCTCACGCAAGTTAGTAAAAAATGACCAAAGAGGAGTTTTTTGCAACTCTAAAGCACATATATATATGAAAAACTTCATCACAGCCCACCTTTTTGTTGTATGCCCATAATTTGCGAATTGGGTCGGACCATCTGGGATTCCCTGAGGACTGTTTTGAGAAGCACTGGCATACAGCGCTCCTTTGCCGTACCTAAGTGCAAATCCCTTCTGCCTTTGCTGCCATTTTCTCCCTGCCTTTCTCACCCTGTCGCCCTTCCCCTCCCACTCTCTCTCTGTCTCTCGTGCTTGCGGGCCCTCCAGAGTCTAAAGAACGCCTGGCTGTCACACTACGCCAGAGACACGGCCAACCCCGGCGTCCTGGTGCTGCTTGGCTGCGGGACTGTGTCCAGCACGTGCGGGCAACTGGCCAGTTACCCTCTAGCCCTGGTGCGCACCCGCATGCAAGCACAAGGTAAGCCCTGTGCCCCTTTAGAAGCCCTGAGGAGCGCAGAGAGAGACGCTCTTGAATGCTTAATGGAGGACAAATCTGCCAGCATGCTGTTTGTTTGTGTGTATGTGTGTGCGTGTGTGTGTGAGGATAAGCTGGCGAGAATGCAGAGACGTGTGGCATTTAAAAAGGCATTTAGAGACTTGGCACTTAGCAGTAAGGGATGGGGCGCTAGCAAATAAGGTCACTAAGTGCTCGAGGGCCAGGCTTTTTCCAAACACTAGTTAAGCCTAGACTTATTAAAGTCAATTTGCCACGCTGTTTAAATACAATTACATATTTACAAAGGAATTACGTGTAAATGTGTGTAATTGCATCAACATACAGTTCAGATTGTGAATCTGCCTTTCAGAATTTTTCACTTTAGTTTAATGTCAAATGACAAAAACCTGATAATGCTACATTAGTCTGCTACATTAGTCTCATAGCGAGGTTTCACTTGCAAAACAAAAAAAAAAGTACTGTGAAAAAATGCTTTGGCGAGAGTAATAGCAATGCCGCTGTATTTCCTAGTAATGTCTGGGCTTCTGGGTCTCGTACAGAGACCCAGCTTTACAGTGATTTTGACTCCGCCTCCTGTTCAACTACCATCACAATCCCAGAGGAAAAGTGCATGTCTGACATGGTTGACATGGATATGATTGACAAGATGACTTGAATGTCTTTGCTTACTGATTTCTTTGGAACGACTCAGAAGGGTTTTTGAAGATCTGTGTGTACTTGTTGCTTTGCCACATTTTTCTCATCTTGAAGTGTAAAAACGAATGTTAATTCTGTTGTTGTCCAGCGTCTCTTGGTAACTCGGAGCATCTCTCCATGCGCTCGCTGGTGCAGAGCATAGTGGCGAAAGAAGGCTTCTTCGGCCTGTACCGGGGCATCCTACCCAACTTCATGAAGGTCATCCCTGCTGTCAGCATCAGCTATGTGGTGTATGAGTATACAAAGAGATCGCTGGGGCTCTCAAACTGAATGTCACGGGACCATATTCACATATACCAGAGCGAGTGGTGTTTAAAGGAGCGATGCGGTGAAAAAAAAAGGTTTCCACTTAGCCCAGATGTAATCAGCCAAGATGGGTTTAATGTCCAGCATGAGGTTCATTAGTTTTGCACTGAAACTACAAAGGTAATGTAGCAGCAACAGGATTTTACTCTACCAGTTATACAGCATGCCATATAGGGTCAGAAACCACATAATCAAGTCTACTTCTTTGCTACATTAGTCTCATAATTTCAGTGCAGAATCATTGAAGCAAAGGTCAGTTACCAAACATGTCATGACCCAATTAGGTTAAGGAATGGTTCGACAAAAAAAACTCAAATTTGCTAAATTTTACATAAATTTTACATAAAACCCAGATGTGCCGCTGGTGGTCTGGTGGTTAGGGAGTTGCCCCTGCAATCAAAAGGCTGTGGGTTTGAATCCCAGGACTACTAGTGGCACCATTGAGGTACCCTTGAGTAAGGTACCGTCCCCACACTCTGCTCCCTGGGCAACGTGTTCCTGGCTGCCCGCTGCTTCACTTGGTGAATGGGTTAAATACAGAGAACAGTTTCATACCGTTCATGTCGTGGTGTGTTCACGTATGACAAATGGACACTTTACACTTAAGTAGTCAGTCAGCCAAGACATGTCCAAGAATTGAGTCCAAAGTTTGCTTCTTTAGTTTAAAACTGGAGGTAGAAGGTCAACAGTCATTTCCATAACTGATTCCTCCAAAACTTCTCTCAACCTTCTCAAACCACATCCAGCTCTTCATTAAGTTGGAACAGACATGATGTGAGCTATACAGTTTACTGTGAGCTATACAGTTTACTGTATGCTATGGACAGTCTTTTAGACAGGGTCTGTTTTCTAAAAAACATTCCTGGAGTAAGAGTGCCGAGTTTGTGGCATCTGCCATCATAAATAACGAAGAATCTCATCCAGGATCTGTCCTCTTCAGCCCTGAGTTGTCTGGAACAGCTGACTGTAGAACTGAATCTCATTATTATATCCTAAACCACTTTGCATCACTTTAACGAAGGCTGGATGCGGTTTAACAGAGTCAACAGAAGTTAGGAGTTTTGGTGACTATCGACTTCTAGTGTAACCAACATGTTTTTCATAGCTCCAAGCTAAATTTGGACTACTGGTTGATCAACTACATCTGAGATCGGTGGAAAAGACGGTGGAAAATACACTTGATTTTTTGCTGAACCATGACTTAAACATAAGGTTAAGGTCTATGAAGAACACAGGGAAACTACTGTTCTGGGAGGCTTTGAGAATATAGGTTTATTGAGTGTATTATGATCATTTTGAAGCACTTTGAACAAATGCTCCATCTGACGGGCTTGTCTAGACTCAACAACTGAATCAGACTATTAAAACCCATACAAGTGTATCTTCATCATTTCACCTCAAGGATACAAGACTGTTGTTCGAAGCAGCAGGTTGGACCCTCTCTAGTTTACGCACAAAGACTCGGCAGGTATTTCTATCATTACCCGTGTTTCCCGTATTTTAATTTGTAGCAATAGGAAAGAGAGGCCTCTGCTCTGAAAAATCGTAGACTGTGCCTTACGGCCTACGTGGTGTCGTCTACTTTATATGGGTCTATGCATGTGAACTTCAGATGTTTATTTTATTTTATTTTTTTTCTACATGAGCTGCCAGCCCCAAAAATATAGTCAAAAGTTTGCACATGCCTGACCAAATGATATGCTGTTGATTGAAAATAAGCACATATCCTCTACAGAGGACACACTGCTTCATATTTTTATTGGAAAATTACTGTTTACTTGCTGAATTTAATATATTGGAAGAAAAGAACTTTATATCTTTGGCCCAATATGTTAAAGGCAAATAAATTGAATTTTTGCACTAAATGTTATAATTGAATGTCATATTATGTGTAGAGGGTGTGTACTTATTGTCACCTAGAAAATCTAGAGAGCATCATTTGATTGGGGGTGTTCAAATATTTTGCACGACTGAACCATTAGTGGCACTAAAGCAGATAATTTAGCTAAATAATGCTAAAATGCCTAATAATGAATGGTGGTTAGGATGGTGCTGTGCTATCAGTAATGTGAATCGCCACCCATTGGTAAGCCAGGTCAGCATGTGATTAAACTACCACTTTAACTTCAAATACTAGAAAACAGTCCCTGTAAATAAAAACGTAAATGATGTAACGCTCTCGAACCCCCTTCCTCACCGGGACAATCCACCAAAAGACTGACTCCGACTGGTTCATATATGTATCATCATAGCATGACCTTGTGGATCTACATTAAATCGCTTAGTCCCACATGACTAAGAAACGGGATTTATGTTTACTTTGAGATAGAAAAAGCATCTTAAACAGCTTGAATGACTGTTTTTTTTGCGTTCAGTGTTCTTATGTAAATGTGTGCCTGAACAAGTTCACCTCCATGTAAAACACACAGCCTGTTGGGACTGTCGGGCTCGTCAAGCGATTCAGCTTCAGGTGCAGAATGTCTGTTGCCATGGTAACGGAGCTGTCCTGACTGACAGCGAGCCCGAGCCCACGCCCGCAGAGCAACTTTGTGTTTCTGTAACTGAAAAGGCTGCAATGCTGTTGTTTCTTTTGCTTCCATGTTATTATTTTTTAATAAAATACCATCTCAGTACACATGTGGTGTCATCTGTGCGTGGCTTAAGACATAAGAAAAACAAGGCATAAGAGTTTAGGCCCCAAGTAGTTCTGCAGCATGAGTTATAGACTTGTACATTCTGGCCAGTGCTGGAGCAGCTGCACTAGCTTAACGTCGCCATGACCAAAGGCCCGCTAGCACTGAACATAGCGAATAAAGTAGGGGCCAGTTTCCCAGAGCCAGATTAAACCTAAGTATAGGCCAAAAATGCATAAATTCTCTACTATATATATATACACTTATGGGGACCATGTGCATCTTACCCCTGATGTCCACTTGTAACATTTGTGTATTTTTTTATGTATTAAAACAGTTTTATGCATAAATAATTTTTAAATGACCATTTTCCCAACATATCCCTTAGAAATAATCAGACTGCTTTTGTTGCTTTAAGCTTGATATACGTCATGGAAATCTGTTCTGACTGCACACCCTGTATTTCACCTCATTAACAAAACAGGTCCATGGAAATGAGTTGGTTCTCAAGATGTCACAATAACTTCAGAATGGCTTCATTGAAATGTGTTTTTTTCCATGAAACAGGCCCATTAAGGATGGGCCACACTGGAGCAGCTGCACTAGCTTAACGTCCCTGTGACCAATGCCATGCATCAGCTAGAGGGGGATAAAGCCCCCCTCGCATTGGGCAGTGGAGCGGTGCATTTCCTGGAGAGACGGAGCTCCAGTCAATAGCTTTGGGATGATTTGGAGTGAAGTAATTTACCATCAAACATCAGTAATCGACACCACAAAAGTGCAGAAGCATCTAAAGCCCAACATATGCTGACCAGAGAAAGCAGCAGAAGTAAGTTACCCTGAGAGAAGAACAAGGCTATAACCAGTCCAAGAATTATTCCCACTCTCACCCAGACCAGCTCAATTAGATCATCTGTATTATAAAGTAAGGACAGTACAAAAGGACCATGACTGTAAACCTTAAATGTGGCACTTCAGGGAAGAAGCTACCACTTTGCTAGCCATGTTTTACCAGCAAGAAACGGCAGTAATCAAAGTTGAAGAATAGCTTTATTTAGCCTGCTTTTTCTTGTTGGTAAAAGTAGTTTCATATGTAACTTTTCGGCCCATGGTGGTACAGTCGGTAGCACTGTTGCCTCACACCTCCACACCCCTGATCTTGTGTGTGTGGAGTTTGCATGTTCTCCTTGTGAGTTTCCTCTGGGGTCTCTGGTTTCTCCCACAGTCCAAAGATACACATGTCAGGTGAACTGAGGACTCTAAATTGACCGTAGGGGTGTGTGTGTGTGCGCCCTGTGGTGGGCCGGCGCACTGCCCAGGGTGAGTCCCTGCCTCACGACCACTTACCCCAGGATAGGCTCTGGGTACCCGCGACCCTAGTAAGGATTTAGCGGTTACAGAAAATGAATGAATGTAACTTTTTAGCTCATGCCATAAACCCCCTTTACACATATTTTCTTTCACCACAAAAGCTCGTCAGATCCGCAGACGGGAAAGACCTTAACTACAGAACCAGAACTATTCTAATAAAGTTTTTTTATTTTTCAGTTTTAAATAGGCCAACAAACCATAAAAATACATACAGGTCAGTAAAATGATCAGCCACATACCCACGTGTGCATACCAGCATCGAGGTTTAAGATTGTAAACCGTCTTCGAAAACAGAACTGATAGAATGGTTCAACTGCTGTTCACAAGGGAAAAAAAAAAGGGTCTCGCTTGGTGTTGCTGTGGGATATTTTTTTTTAGTTTTTCTTACCCTCTTGTTTGATTTATCCTGAGAGTCAGTTAAAATGAGCTCACTTCACCTAAATAGTGGATTGCAGATGGATTGAAAAGCCCTCTTCAGTGTCCCGGATGCTCAAGAACATGTAATATACTACAGGGTCTGATGCTGATGCTGCCATCATTTTACTGAGCGGAAAAAAATTGAAACCAAAACACATGCCCCATTCGGAAGTCCAGGAGAATCACCCCGTAGCCCAAACAAAGGAATTTATGTCGCAGTTTTGGGGAGGGGAAACAATGAATACATTCTCTATTTTAAAAAAAACGAAAAAAATGAAAAAAAAAAAAAAACAGGAGCAGAATAAATGAAATTCATGGGAGGACGATACAATATTGGCATTGCAAAAACAGGTCTTAGCTGAAGAACGAAAACTAAACAAAAAAAAGACAATCAGTGAGCACCTTCCACCCTTCTGTCTTCGTCCCACACACTGCTGATAGGCAGCCCTCTTTCTCTCTCTCTCTCTCTCTCAGGACATGAAGATACACGCGATTACAATCATTTGAACTGTACACACTATTGGCTTCAAATCATGTGGAATTTCACATAGTGATTGGGGTGGGGGGGTCAGGCCACCGCAGGCCAAACATCTGCACAAGGGCTCCCCCCATTATAGCCCTAGTGAAAAAACAAAGCAAATCAAAAATCCCTTCCATGTCTTCAACTCTTCCACATATTTCTATGCAAGCAGCTGCTTATATACCAGTTAAACCCAGTTGTAGGCCAGCGTTCCTCAGACTGGGTTCAAGAAACCCCTGCCCTACACGGACCAACATATTTGATTAAGCTCACAAAAGGGTCAATACATGATTGGCAAATTCAATCAAGTGCTTCTGAGCAAGAAGAATGCATTTTAAGGGAAGGACTGATGAAACAAGGGTTGGAGATGATTAGACTCTCTCACTTCTGGAGCTCCAAAACAAGCAAAAAAAGCTTTTTTTTATTGCTGAACTGGTCAGACCTGCAAATGTTTCTTATTTGACCTATCCAGTCTCCACCCACAACTTTACAGAACATTGGTAAAAATCTGACTGCGAATTTTTAATCTTCCAGCCTAATGCGAAACGGCAAATCCAAATATCTAAATTAAGTGCACTGCTCATTTTAAAAATGATACCTAGAATGTATGTGAAAGGTCACAGGAACATCTGATGTCTTTTTGTGTGAACTTTAGGATCATCTACAACACAATTTTGCTCAGTAAGGCCACATTCTTTAATGTTTTATTTTAATCTAAAAACTTACTTGAAAGTTGACTTGAATTTTTGCAAATGTTCTGTAAAGTGCATCCAAATAGACAACAGTTAAAACCAAAGAACCCATGGACAGGTCGGCTGGAAAAGCCTCCGAGGGGACCTGGATGAAAGGACTAGCACTATGTAACTCAAGATGCCACATATTAAATAGACGTAACCGAAGAAAATGCGCATCAGCTTCAAGCTCTAATGCACCAACTGGGAGTCCGTCACTCATTCAGCCACTCCATCATTCATTCACGTGTCTAACAGAGCAGATGTGTCTGGATTTCTGCAGAACAAACGTTCTGATGAAGGAAAGAGGGATAAAAAACGGGGGGGAAAAAAAATAACCCTCAGGGAACTTCAGTGAACTTAAAAGCGTATGAAAGACCAAAACAACCAAAGTGAGAAAGGATGCTTTCATTTTTCCAGCTACAAATAAAAATAAAAAAAAACCTAAACGAATCCTTTAAAGTTCTTTTAAAGAAAAAAAAAAAACAAGATAAATTGCTATCCAAGTGAAAGTGAATACATGCGACAGCTTCTCAACTTTTCAGGGTGAAGATGGTGGCGATGAAGAGGAGGAGGAGGAAGGTGGTGTCGTCATGACTCCTCGTTCCCTGAGTCGTCCTCGTCGTAGCAACAGTCCTCATCGTTATCGTCCTCCAAGTCCTCGTCGTCATAGTAATCGTCATAAAACAAATCGGAGCCCTCGTCGGTTGGCGGGGCGCGTGTGCGCACGCAGTATTCTGCCAGCGTGGTGGGAACCTTTACACCGTCTCGCTCTGCGTCTGCTTTAGTGGCCAGAACCTGCTTTCTGCAACACAAACACACAAAAGAGAACAGTACAATTATACTGGGTCAGAGATTAAGCTTCCCTTTCACTATTAGACACATCTTTTCCCTTACTTCCACATTCACTATGTGGACAAAAGTATTGGGACGCCAGACCATTACAACAACAGGGACCTGAACGACACTGCATTTAAATACATCTGTTTTAATTTGGAGTTGGTCCCCCCTTTGCAGCTATAACAGCTTCCACTCTTCTTGGAAGACTTTCCACATGATTTGAGTTTCTGTGGGAATTTGTGCCCATTCATTCTGTAGAGCATTTATGAGGTCAGACACTGATGTTGGACGAGGAGGCCTGGCTCACAATCTCCGTTCCAGTTCATCCCAAAGGTGCTGGATGGGGCTGAGGTCAGGGCTCTGTGTGGGCCAGTCAAGTTCCTCCACACTGAACTCCTCCAGCCACGTCTTTATGGAGCTCGCTATGTGCACTGGGACACAGTCATGCTGGAAGAGAAAAGGTTTTTCCCCAAACTGGGTCCACAAAGTTGGAAGCATGGCATTGTACAAAACGTACTGGTCTGATGAAGCATTAAGATTGTCCTTCAGTGGAAGTAAGGGTTCTAGCCCAAACTGACCCCTGAAAAACATGTGTCCCAATACTGCCCATATTTGCCCATGACCTCAACCTTAATTCTCCATAAACAAACACGTGAAAGTATGGTGAAATCAGATGAAGCAAGGCCTCAATTACCAAAGCCGTTCCACCCTCACTTTCACACTAAGTGTGTATTGCCATATGAACTCTGTGAGCCTTGTGACCACAAGAGGGCAGCACAATTTAAACATTTCAGGAAGGCTATGACTCAGAAATTTCACCTGAATCCAGATACCCTGAGTAACACGTCAATTATTAATACCTTATTGTCAACACCATCTAAGCTTGTACTACCTATCCATCCATCCATCTGACGTGATGCTTAACAGTAGACATTTTTAGAACAGCAGAGAGCCAGAAACTCACCACATAAACTACCGGCATGTGTACCTTAGTTATTTAAGCACAGTGGCAGCTGTGGTTCCACTACAGCACCTCAGATAACATCTGTATATAACGACAGTCATTTTCTACATTTAGCATTAAAAGATATGAAACAGATTTCATTTAAATGTCTCAAAATGTTTTCGTGACAGCATGTGCAAAGGTAAGTGGTTTAATGATGCTCCATGTGTTTACAGGAAATAAATGAATAGTATCTCTATCTTTCTAACCTGTTATCTGACCAGTAAAATGAATCATTTGTAATATGATATGTTAAAAGGCCAATATGACTGTACTCATTATTAAAATGTACAACATTAAGTGATCTTATCTTTTTATGAGTATTAACTGACTTGGTTAATTACATTATATGGCTACTTTATGAGTGGCTTTGCATGGACTGGTAGGTAGACAGTTAATGGTTTAGAGTGTTTGTGGATTAGTTAACAGTATTCTCTCATTTAGTTGACATGGATAAAGTCTGGTACAGTCCTGAGAAAAAAAGTTATTGAAAAAATGGCTTTGGGGTGTATTCCATGTTTTCCTGCCCCATCGCCACCCGCGGTCTGCTTTGACTTAGACATCATGCATTGTTGGTGTGGCTCGCATGTTTCAACTAAACTGATGACTCATGGGCAGCATTTCAAACGTCTGCTTGGTATCTTTTCTTGGAGAGTAGGTTTGCTTTTATGAATGTAGTGTGTGTGCCAGCTGCTCCTGCCAGTTCAGCCACCCTGAATCACTCCCTATAAAATATTCCAGCTGTTGCCATGGTTTTACTCACAGAAAATAAGGCTCTAAAACTCAAAGCGAATGCGTGAAACCTCACCGAATGATCTCCGCGTACTCCCTGTCCTTCCCCTTGCTGTCTCTCCACTTGCGGTACATGACCGAGGCGTCCACGTTAGCGGGAGAGAAAGTGTTAGGCTCGTTCAGCAAGGATATGACACTCAGTAGGATAGTCCTGGAAAACACAAAAAACAAACAACAAGGTCAGTACAAGGCCCTGCAGAACCATAAAGTGAGTACTGTGCAATAGGTGAGTTTCTCTACCAAGACACAAAATAAAAACTGATCATGTTTAAGGAGAAAAATGGAAGGACGGTGAATCATAACTGATCGGTGACAACGTTCAAGTCCCTGGCAGGTGTGGTTAATAACACTGATTATCTCGTTACAATGGCACCTGTCAAGGGGTGGGCTATATTAGGCAGCAAGCAAACAGTCAGTTCTTGTAGTTCATGTGTTAATAGCAGGAAAAGTGGGTGAGCAGAGGAATCCAAGCAACTCTGGCGAGGGCCAAATAACTGGGTCAAACCACCTTCAAAACAGAAGGTCTTGTTCCTGATATGCTGTGGTCAGAACAGACCAAAATGTTCCTCATAAACCAGCAACAAGGTCATGAATGCTCAAGGTTCATTAATACACACAGGAAGTGAAGGCTAGCCCATTTAGTCCAATCCCACAGAAGAGATACTGAAGCACAAATTGCGGAGAAAGTTCATGTTGGCTGGGACAGAAATGTGTCAGAACAGACAGCACATAAGGACCTTACTGTGTATGAGGCTACCGAGCCGGTCAGAGTACCCATGCTGACCACTATCCACCAACAGTAGCACCTACAATGAGCCTCAGAGCTGGACAATGGACCAATGGAAGGTGGCCTGGTCTGAAGAACCATGTTTTCTTTTATACCATGAGAGAAGAGATGGTACCCGGTCCACTATAGGAAGAAGACAAGCCAGCTCAGGTATTGTGATGCTCTGCGAAACGTTCTGCTGGGAATCCTTGGGTCATGGCATTCCTATGAATGTTCCTTTGACGTGTACCACCCACCTAAACATTACTGCAGACTGAGTACACGCCTTTATGGCAACTGTACAGCAGTACAATGCCTCCTGCCACACTACAAAAACTGATTTGAGGAAAATGATAAAGAGCTCAAGGTGATGACCTGGCCTTCAAATTCCCCAGATCTCAATCTGACGGGATCTGCTGCTAACACCGTGGTACAAGACACCACATCTTCAGAGTCCATGCCTGAACATGTCAGAGCTGTTTTGCAACCACAAGCAGGACCTACACAATATTAGACAGGTGGTTGTGATGATATGGCTGATTGAAATATGTCATGAGTTCATTCTGAAATATGAGCTTCCAGACAACAGGCCGTTCGTTTTTTTTTTCCAAACATAACAGAATTAACCTGTCCTTCACTGTTAGTGACAGGTGCTCTTTAAAAACACACATGCATACGGAACTGACAGGAACTTCCAGGACGGTGTGAGATTTTCCCCCTGACGTTAGAGAGAGATGTGAAGCCTGATTGAAGCCTGAAGCGAAACAAGAAAAAAAGATCTAGGACAGGAAAGACTTGTTAGACACTTCCTACCACACAACCAAAGCAAACACCCTGTTCTGTACCTACAAAGAGAGTGAATTAGAGAAGAACACAGATAAAGAAATAATCGGCTGCGCTGATATTGAAGCGAAGTTGTGACGTCAAACAGTACAAGAGAAAATAAGAGCTACTTTATGAGTGAGACGTAAAGGGGGGGTGGGGGGTG
>JBBPCX010000040.1:37257169-37271196 GCA_037974365.1 Hydrocynus forskahlii | reverse complement strand
GGGGGCCCTGCAGGTTGGTTTGTACTCAGAGGGGGAGCAGCTCACACTCTCAGCTCTGTCACTGTTCAAGTCTGAGCACGGCCCAGTATCAAGCCCCAGCAGAAAGCAAAGCAATGCAACGCAGTGACGCCACTGTATCTGCCAAGCCCACGGTTCTCCCAGGGTAAACAAAGGCAAGGACTGAACTTTCATTCAGCGTGACCTAGTTTCTCTTTATTTATTTATTTATTTTTTGGTTTAAATCCGTTCGCAACAATACCCTCACTTCTGCCATAATAATCCCGGGCCTGATTTGGACCGGATGAAATAAGTCACAGGAGAAACTAACCAGATGTAGCTCTCCTAACTCTGTTTCCACTGGAGGAACACCGGCAGGACAACGAGCCCGTTCCTCAGGATGTGGTTCCTGTATAGCTTGGGGGTGAGGAACTGAAACTTGGGGTCCCTTTTCTGTCCCTTCCTTGACACACATGAGGAGCCGCATCCCAAACTGCACGCTTACAGACTTAATAGTGTGCGAAAAGTGCATAAGAACTGTGTTCAGTAATGTAGTACGTGAAGTACAGACAAAAGTGTGAAAATTGGGACGCAGCCTTGTGAAAACAAGGCCGTGAAAAAGACAAAGATGAAACATTTGGCCACACATTTCTAGAATATTAATCATAAACCTTTAAGATAGATCTATGTTTTAAAAAGGTGACTCTACAGTGAAGTACAGAAGTGAGAACTGGCACACGGCCATGTGAAAACAATTCAGCAAAAGAGACCAAGATGAAACATTTGGCTACACATTTAAAAAATGATGTAGATTTCAACCTTGAAGAGTAAATTGTTTTTAAAAGGTGAAACTACAGAGGGTGAAGTACAGAAGTGGGAGAACTGGGACACAGCCATGTGAAAACAAGGCAGCAAAAGAGACAACTATGAAAAACTGGGCCACATATTTCTTAAAAACAAATTAAGTAACATTTGGCCATATATTTCTATACATTTTTTAATGATTTAGATGTCAACTTTAGGATATCAATAGTTATTTTTAAAAGGCCATACTACAGTAGATGAAGTACAGAAGTGAGAATTGGGACGCAGCCCTGTTAAAACAAGGAAGGCAGCAAAAGAGACAAAGATAAATCATTTGGCCACATATTTCTACAATACATTTTAAAAATGATGTAGATTTCACAAAACTTTAAGAGTTAACTCTTTTTTCAAAGGCGGATACTGTGATCGTACTCTAGAAATTGACTGCACTGGAGGTAAAAACTGATTTAAAAAAAACTCCAGCAAGATCTTCAACTCCAGAGAGATCTTCCGTACTCCATCCCACTTCTGTACTTCACCTACTGTAGTATTATCTTTTTAAAGAATAGTTCTCTCTTAAAGGTTTATGAACTCTACATAATTTTTTAATATACTGGGCCAGCAGCCACAATTATGTGGTCAAACGTTTCATCTTTTGTCTCTTTTCCTGCCTTGCTTTCACAGGACTGCGTCCCAATTCTCACTTCTCTACTTCACCTACTGTATTGTGACCTTCTTAAAAAATAAGACATCTCTTAAAGGTTTATGAAATCTGCAAAATTTTCAAAAATATATTGTAGAAATATATGGGCAAAAACATCATTTTTGTCCCTTTTGCTGCCTTGTCACAGGGCTACGTCCCAATTCTCACTTATGTACTTCACCTACTTTATTGTCACCTTCTTAAAAAATAAGACATCTCTTAAAGGTTTATGAAATCTATATAATTTTTATATAGCTAGACAGCAGTACATTTAGGTAGTCCTGTATAGGATTTTTAGGAGTGTATGTATGCAAAAAAAGCTAACATAACACACAAACACACCTACAGCTGCTGCTCCAAGGCTGCATTGTTGACAGAGAGACCAGGAACAAAGAAGGAAAGAAGTGCAGCTAGCCCTGCGTTCTCAGAGCATTTTCTGAAAGCCCCCTTCATAATCCTGAAGCTTTAATGTGCTTCAGATGTTCATGTTTAACGCTAGATACTAACAGTTCACATTATATCCAGATATATATTCTCGATTATCCTGGAAGCAGACTTAAAGCTGAAGCACTATGTGGGCAGGGGAGCAGCACCATCAAGGCTAAATATAGGCTTCTAAATATAGCTGGTTAAATGGTAAACGGCTGTAATCATATCTCATACGAATAACAGCAGAAATAGCCTCACTTACTTTGAAGTAGCCCCCTTCGTAGAGTGTGTTTGGGGGTCCGAAGATGGCCACTTCCCAGTTGTACAGATCAGCCTCGTCCACCAGTGTTATTTTGAAGCCCTCGACTGGTTCCTCCTGCAGGCTCTTCATCTCCAGCATTAAGGCTTTTTGAGAGCTGGCGACGTGAGTGGTACCGTGCTGAGCCATCTCGGAGCTAGATCTGAAGCTGGAGAACCAAGATCGAACAGAAGAAAGACAGAAAAACGCCTGCGTCTCCAACCAAGCTGGCTTTTGTGCAGCAGCTCTCCAGCCACACAACAAAAAAAAACGCCTTTTGTTTGTTTGCTGCTCCCCCACACTACCTTAGCCAGCCAAAACTGAAGCCCAGTGAAACAAAAGATACCACTTTTTACCACCTTAAGTGTCTTAAACCTCGAATAATGGTGTACAGCTATCTGTCATCATACTCCTTCCTCTCGGAGCCCATGTAAATAACAAGGTCAGAGTCCCCAGCGTGCCAAAACACAAGCCCCAAAAACACAATCGAAGCTAAAAGACCTTCCTGTCCAAGCTTTCCTCGTCCAAACCTCTCTAATCTGAGGCCAATGTGTGTCTCTGCTAAGCAGCTTTTCTTCAAAACACAACAGCAAAATCCGAAACAAGCTTTGGCCGAGGAAGAATCAGAGTAAACGACTGCATTTGTTGAGTGTCTGTCGATTCGGAAGCTGGATCTGATCTGTTTTTTTTCTCTCCTCTTGGTTTCACTCGTCAATAAGCCCGCAGTGCTCACTGGGAGATGGAGTTCCTGAAGCAGCAGCTCCTCCTCTGACTGGGCAGTGTTTGAAAACCAAAAACAAAATGTTACAACTTCAAAGGAACGGTCTGTTGTGACGTTTGCAAGCTGTTACTTTGGTCTCAGCCTTTAATCTTTTTTGGCGCCAAAATGTAAAAATCTACAGCTCGTCATTAGTGGATTATTTTAAATGTAATGTGTCCATTAAAAATATAACTGAATCTAAGTGAATAAAATCGAACCTAATCTAAAAATTGACCACTGATCTCTGGATACATCCAATGTATCTGTACATACTGTAGTTAGAGTATTGCTATGCTGTTGTATTTACTCGTTATCTGCATTTTACTTGTAAATGAAACTATTCATCTGCACTTCAGGGTAGATGCTGACTGGCTTTGTACCTGTACATGGCACAATGAAAATAAAGCTGAATCTAATCTAATCTAAAAATCAAAACTGATGTCATTGGATACAATAAAGCTCTTTAGTTCAGGGTACCTCAGTGGTACCACTAGCAGTCCTGGGATTCAAACCCCCAACCTTCTGATCACAGAGGCAACCCTTTAACCAACAGACCACCAGCCGCCTACCAGAAAAAAGCTGTAGGCTGGATGCTCAGGGCCTGTACTAGACTAGACAGTTGAAAGTAACCAGAACTATATGGACACTATATGGACAGAAGTATTGGGACGCCTGACCATTACACCAACAGGGACTTCAGTGACATTACATTCAAATCCTTAGACTTTAATATGCAGTTGATCCCCCTTTGCAACTATAACAGTGTCCACTCTTTTTGAAAGACTTTCCACAAGATTTTGGAGTTTCTGTGGGAATTTCATTCTGTAGAGCATTAATGAGGTCAGGCACTGATGTTGGACAAGCAGTTCTGGCTCACAATGTCCATTCCAGTTCATCCCAAAGGTGCTGGATGGAGTTGAGGTCAGGGTTCTGTGTGGGCCAGTCAAGTTCTTGCACACTGAACTCATCCAACCATGTCTTTATGGAGCTCGCTTTGTGCACTGGAGCACAGCCAAGCTGGAATAGAAAAGGTTCTTCCCTAAACTGTGTCCACAAAGTTTTAAGCATGACGTTGTACAAAATGTCAGGGTATGCTGAAGTATTAAGGCTGCCCTTCACTGGAAGTAGCCTAGCCCAAACCCTGACAAACAGGTGTGTCCCAATACTTTTGTCCATATAGTGTAGCTTAAAAGCTTTTGTAGGAGCAAAAGAAAAATGACAGTCGGTTAGTTACAGACACTCTTGATAAAAATAGCTAAAAAGGTTATGAAAATGTAGTTGTGTTATAAAATATGAGAAAAAAAACATTTATATTAAGGACCTTTAGTCTACAGCAAAACCACAATTATTGGCATTCCTGTAAATTCTTGAGGACAAAACGCAACTGAAACATGTTCCCATTCACACTTTGCACTTTTCAAAGTCCAACAAACAGGAAAAATAAGTGAGCAACTTTGACAAGGACCAAATTGTGATGGCTAGATGCCTGAGTCAGGCCAGTTCCAAACCAGCACGTCTTGTGAGGTGTAGAACCTTCATGGTCTCCAAGGCTCACTGATGAACATGGGGACTGAAGGCAAATTTCCCATCTGTGGGACTAAAAAAGGGTTATTTTATTTGATCTTATTCCATCTGATTTGATCTAACAGAAGTGCGACTGTAGCAAAAAAATGCTGAAAACGTTAATGCTGGTTATGATGGAGAAGTACTTCATGAAGTATCCACACGAATGTTACTTTGACAAACCACCTACCTAAATATTTTTGCAGACCAAGTACATGGTAATGGTGTTCAATAATGGCTTATTGAGCAGGATAATGCAACCTATCACACTGCAAACACTGTTCAGGAACAGTTTAAGGAACATGACAAAGATGTTGACTCGGTATCCAAGTTCCCCAGATCTCAGTCTGATGAAGTATCTGGGGGATGTGCTGGACAAACTAGTCCAGCCCATGGAGGCCCTGTGTCATATATTTCAGGATTTAAAGGATGTGCTGCTAATATCTTGGTGCAGGTCAGAGCTGTTTTAGCAGTACTAAGCGGAAGCAACACAAAATGAAAAAAGAAACACATCACACAATTTGAAATTCTTTCTCTGCGTTTAACCCCTTCACCAAGTGAAGCAGTGGGCAGCCAGGGACACAGCGCCCGAGGAGCAGTGTGTGGGGACAGGGTCTGGGTCAAGGGTACCTCAGTGGTGCCACTAGCAGTCCTGGAATTCAAACTCACAACCTTCTGATCACTGGGGTGACTCCCTAACCACCAGGCCACTGACTGACCCAGGTGGTTTTAATGTTATGGCTGACTGATGTTGGTAGCTTTGCATTTCTAGACTCGCAGTACATAGTCCTGTGGTATACCAATAGTAAAAGTGCCGCAGAAATTTAAAAAGATTTGTCAAATGTTTGCTATTTCTTTAGTTGTATATGTTTGAGAGTATGTTTATTGAATGCAGGGTGTGAAATGCATCTGAGTGAAAAACAAAATGGAGCATTCGGTCATGAACCTACAGTCACAGTGAAACTGCATTTTCCGCTTTTATTGTGCTCCTTCCCAAACCTTTGGGATGGTCTGGAGTGACATTTAAGATCTAGAATGGATCATCCAACATTAACACCCGACTTCAAAATAAATTGAAAAAAATTTTTATTAAAAATTTCATTAAAAATAAAAAAATATATAACATTAAGCAAAAAAGAGACATGAGATAAATGAGAAATGAGAGTTTAGTGGCAGATAAACGTGAGTATCAATATTTGAGCAAATCTGAGAACAATTTGTGACTTGAGTGTAGAATAAAACATGAAAGAAATTGACAATTGTTGCTCTCTGTACTCCCTTAGATGTGTTTTGACAGATTTGGGTTAGATTTGAAGTTTGTCGTTTGTTGGTTTCCGGATGTTCCTTGATATATTATTAAGGTTATTTTGGAGCATGTTTGGGTTTTAGCTTATTGGAAGATGTGAACATCTTGAGAAGACAGTGTTCGGACCACAGATCTTGTAAAAAGTGTACATGGTCCTTGTTTGTCCAATGACTTTGATCATACAAAGCAATACATTGATGTAATGATAACTGTGGTTGGCTGCCCTTAGTAATATGAATCCTCCGACACGTTTTAACAACAAACAGTAGACAGACTCACTCACGCGGACCAGTGCTCGGCCTCGCTGAAGGAGTCTGTCTGTGTTTGTCACCTTACCTTGATTTTATACTTTGTACTCCAGTCATTTATTAAATAATTTCTCAGAATTATTCACCAAAGCATTCCAGCACCTCCTCAGCAGATGTTAAAGATCTCCTGTTGCTTTGAAAACTCACATATCAAAGTGCTGATTGTCTTTTATATATGAGACACTCTGTGATTCAGACTAATATGGCTCACTTGTGTGGTTGCCTTTATGAGTGTGATTTATTGTTCGTTCTCAATTTTTATTTCATTTGATCTATCCTGTATATAATTGCAAATTACACACCAAAACTGAGATACACTACAGACAAAAGTATTGGGACACACCTGTTTTTCAGGGTTTGGGCTAGGCCCCTTACTTCCAGTGAAGAACAATCTTAATACTTCAGCAGACCAAGACATTTTGAACAACATTATGCTTCCAACTTTGTGGACACAGTTTGGGGAAGAACCGTTTCTGTTCCAGCATGACTGTGTCCCAGTGCACAAAGCGAGCTCCATGAAGACACGGCTGGATGAGTTTAGTGTGGAAGAATTTGACTGGCCACACAGGGCCCTGACCTCAAACCCATCCAGCACCTTTGGGATGAACTGGAACGGAGATTGTGATCCAGACCTTCTCGTCCAACATCAGTGCCTGACCTTATAAAAGCTCTATAGAATGAATGGGCACAAATTCCCTCAAAAACTCCAAAATCTTGTGGCAAGCCTTCCAAGAAGAGTGGAAGCTGTTATAGCTGCAAAGGGGGACCAACTCCATATTAGAGCCTATGTACATGAATGCAATGTCATTGAAGTCAAGTGTAATTGTCAAGTGTAAATTTGTCCCAATACTTTTGTTCATATTAGGCAGCACCACCTTGCTGTAATACCCCCCCCCCCTTTCAAATGGTCCTCTTCACCTCATATACAATGTATTTGTAAATACTGTAGTTATAGTATTGCTATGCTGCTGGATTTATCTGTATTTTACTTATGAATTAATCGATTCCTCTGCACTTCTGGACAGATGCTGAATGGCTTTGTACCTGTGCACTGCACAAAAAAGCTGAATCTAATTTAATCTGATCTAAAAATCAGAAATGACGTCTGATCTCTGGACGTAACAAAGTTCTTTAGTTCAGGTTGTTTTCATAAGTGTAAAATGTGCAAACTTATACCTAAAAACTGACCTGGACAATGTACATCCAAAGCAAGTGCGTCTAATAAAGTGGTAAGTGTGGTTACAGAGGAAACCCGAACATAAGGCAATAAATGTCCTCTCCTGTTTTATAATTATTGTTATAAAAATTCTCTTTCAAAATAAATTAAAGTGGCCTATTATAGTCATGCATGAACACACCACAGCACAGCACACAGTGTGAACAGTGTGAAATTCTTTCTCTGCATTTAACCCATTCACCAAGTGAAGCAGCGGGCAGCCAGGAACACGGTGCCCGGGGAGCAGTGTGTGGGGATGGTACCTTGCTCAAGGGTACCTCAGTGGTGCCACTAGCAGTCCTGGGATTTGAACCCATGAACTTCTGATCACAAGGCCAACAAGACAAGATAAGGAAGAATTATTTTTTTTCCTGAGGGGGGCACTTTTATCAACCAGAGTGAATAAAGATAATAGGACAATAGAAAATGTTTTTTTTTTAAATAGACAACAAACAATAGTGCTACACAATTACAAGAACATTGTTTAACACTGACATTGCTGACATTACTGTGTGTAAGATAAATAGTATAAACAGTATAAACAGTATAGACAGTGCAACCAGTATAAACAGTATAGACAGTATAACCAGTATAAACAGTATAGACAGTGCAACCAATATAAACAGTATAGACAGTATAACCAGTATAAACAGTATAGACAGTGTAACCATTATAAACAGCATAGACAGTGTAACCATTATAAACAGTATAACCAGTATATACAATATAGACTGTGTAACCATTATAAACAGTATAGACAGTGTAACCAAAATAAACAGTATAAACGAGTATAACAGTACAAACAATATAACCGTATGAACAGTATAAACAGTACAACACTATAAACAAGTAGAAATAGCAGCTTACGTATGCATTCTTAAAGGTTTGTGCATTCTTGAAAAAGAACAGTATAAACAGTATAAAAGTTAAAACAGTATAGACAGTATAAACAGTTAAACAGAATGAATGCGTATCGACAGTATAAACAGTATAACGGTATGAACGAGTATCGACCATATACATGAGTATTGACAGTATAAACAAGTATTGTCAGTATAAATGAGTATCGACAGTATAAACAGTATAACAGTATAAACAGTATAAACAGTATAACAGTATAAACAAGTTTTGACAGTATAAACAGTGTAACAGTATGAACGAGTATAAAGAGCAGCTTAAGTAAGCATTCTTAAAGGTTTGTGCATTCTTAAATAATTGTGCGAACAGTATAAACAGTATGGACAGTATAAACATTATAAACAGTACAGTTTAAATTGTATAGACAGTATAAACAGTATAAAGAGAATAGACAGTATAAACAGTATAGACAGTATAAACCAAATAAACCGTATAGACAGTTTTAACAGTATAGACAATATAAACAGTATAAACAATACAGACAGTTTAAATAGTGTAGACAGTATAAACAGTATAGACAGTTTAAACAGTATAAACAAGTAAGAAGAGCACTTTTAAGTATGCATTTTTAAAGGTTTGTGCATTCTTAAATAATTGTGCAAACAGTACTAAGTATAAGCAGTATAGATAGTGTAAAGTAAAGACAGTATAACCAGCATAAAAGTATAGCCAGTATAAACAGTATAACAGTATGATCAAGTATAAAGAGCAATTGAGTTGTATTGCACAAATATTACACACATATTGCACAAATCCAATAAAAGACCTCTCATGTTCTACAATTTTATTACGATATTTATAATATTATTAGGAAATTTCTCTTTCAAAATGATTGTACTGATTTAAGTGATTGTATAGTTCAACTTCTAGTTTTGAACTTTTATTTTGAAAAAAGGTGACTTTAGTTGAGGCACTTTGTGGATAAAATCTATTAGACTTCACTCTAGACATAACAGCTAGCAAAATAGCTAGAGTCCTGTTTCCTCACAGCATTTTTCCAAAATGGTTTTAGGGGGAAAAACCAAACACGGGGTCGAGGGTTTGGTGTCTTCTCACGTGTAGGAGCCTAAAGTCTCTTCTGAGCTCAAAATAACTGTTGGTAAGTGAAGAAATGAGGTTTATTTTGAAGAGAGATTCGAGTAGTGTTAATGCTAGCGTTAGCAGTTAGCCACGACCAGCCGTTATATATTCCAGCAAATATATTCCAGGACTTCGGAAATCATTTAAGGGTGTGTTTGTATGTGCAGGGGGCTCTTTAAATAAAATAAATCAGCTGTTTGTGTGACAATACCTCTAATGCAGCTTATTTTAGATGGACAGCAACTGAACGTGAATGGTGTTCATTTAAGCAGCTGGCTAACAACTTGTTTAACTGAAATTTCCATACTTTTACTAGCTTTACTAGCTTGGAAAATGTTGTTAAAAAAATAAGCTTGAATTTATTGTCTAGCATTAATGTTATTAGGGTGTTTATTAGGTGAGGACGTCTTAAATCTGGATTACATCTGTATAACTACTAACATGAATGGTAAGACTAGAAATCTGCGGTACAGTCTAGTAGACTAAATGCCAAATGTGGAAATATATTGTTTTTATTGCTTCCAGGTTTGTGATAAAATCTGATTTATATCTTTACAACTTCAATAAGTTATTTTGCTAATCTGTGAGCTGTAATAACTGGCAAGATGAGATGTTTTCCATTGTGGTCATCATTATCTTAGAGATGAGAAGCATTCTGCTTGTTTTGCATTATGTCTGGTTGTGTGTAATGTCCACGTCTAGCCTTTTAAACATAAATATAGGCAATGAATAAGGAAGTCTAGACTGACTTTGATCAGTATGTACATGTTGGGAAAAGAAATGTGTAATTTGTTCATGTGTATGCAAAGCCAAGGTTTTGTTAGAATGTTAAGATGACCTTTGATGTCCTGCTTATGCAATGTTCACTTTGTGGAAAAAGTAAATCATTTTTTCCATCAGTCTCTTCCAGTTTTTCTCCAGCGTGGCAGCAGAAGATGAACGGCTTGTCCGTCAGCGAGTTGTGTGGCTTGTTTTGCTGCCCTCCATGCCCGAGCCGGATCGCAGCAAAGCTGGCCTTCTTGCCTCCGGAGCCCACCTACAGCTTATTGCCGGACCTGGACTCCACCCCTCCTGTGGCCTCCAGCCTGGGGGCCCCGGGGCTGCGGTCGAGGTTGGGTGGAGGAGGGGGGGGAGGAGGAGGAGGCGGCGGCTTTGGGGACAGAGGAGGAGAGGGCAGATGGAAGCTTCATCTGTCTGAGCGAGCGGAATTCCAGTATTCCCAACGGGAGCTGGATGGAACGGAGGTGTTCCTCACTCGCTCCAGTCGAGGGAACAAAGTGGGATGCATGTACATTCGCTGTGCACCCTCAGCCAGGTACAAAATGGCTTTTGTGCTGATTGTGTGTGGGTTGGTTCACCTACTGGGGTGGTAGTAGCCTAGCAGATAATGACCACAAAGTTGCAGGTTCAAACCCTCACTTCTTGCCATTGTGTCCTTGAGCTAGACACTTAACCCTCAGTTGCTCCAGGACGACTATCCCTGTAACTGTTTGTAAGTCGCTCTGGATAAGGGCGTCTGCCAAATGCCCCCTTTACCTTTACTATGAATGACTTTTACACATCAAATGAGTTTGACCAAAAGATTGCTGTAATAGCATTTCCTAAATTTATGCTGTGTATACAATGAGTGGTTTAATTTTTTTTCTTTTAGCTGCGACTTCCTTCCTGCCGCCATTAGACTATTGCTCCTCCTTCTGTCACACATCCAATCAATAATCTGTGCAATAGCCTTATGCAATTTTGCTGAGCAATTTCTTCAGCGGTTTAATTTACTGTTCAATATGTGCATTGCTATCGTGCTATGATGTGCAGTAGTCTACCATGTGCAGTATTGTGCAGTGTTCTTATTGGGTGCTAAACATTATCATTATGTGCAGTAGTCTTATGTGAATATCACTACTAATGTCAATATGACTTCTATACAACTTCTGATCTCTACTTTGTGCAATAACTCATTCCTAACTACCATTTGTCACTAGTAATTCACTTAACCATGTTACTCATCTATAGGATTTATACCCTAGCGTTTGTTTATGTAGCATGGAGTATTTCATATTGAGGTTTTTCTACAGATTTTTTTTTTGGAAATCTTCATGTTTTATATTTTATATAAAACAAGGCTTTCTGATTATGGCATTTCTTCAGTTTTGACAGTGGCCTGAATTGACTGTGTCAGAATCAGAATCAGAAAACTTTATTTATCCCGAAGGAAATTGTTTATGTGGTGACTGCCACATCAAACAGACACAGAGAGACACAAGACACCAGAATAATGTAAAATAAAAAGTGAGTCCAATATGTGTGTCCTCCCAGGTTCACTGTGCTGTTCTCCCATGGTAATGCTGTGGATCTGGGCCAGATGAGTAGCTTCTACATTGGCCTGGGCACACGCATCAACTGCAACATCTTCTCGTATGACTATTCTGGATACGGAGCCAGTACGGGGAAGCCGTCTGAGAAGAACCTCTATGCAGACATAGACGCTGCCTGGCATGCACTTCGCACAAGGTAGAGAAAGCTGAATGTATGACTGGGATATTCAAGCTGGGATAGTCTGGTGATTTACAGTTGTTTCTCATTTCAGTGAATTTGTCCAGCAATGCTTAATCTTTCTGATTGCTGGTGCAAGGCCATCACAAATTAAGAGTCTTGTTGCTGGAACTGCAGCAGTGAGAGCATAACCTTAAAATAGATTAGTTGCTAGTTTATGCTTAGGTGGGCACAGGCTTCTAGTCTGAGGCAAAGCCATTCATATTCAGGTCTATTATCTCACCCATGGAGTACGTATACATATAAACTGTGTTTCTCCTAAAAATGCATCTGCAGACAAGCTTGGGATAAAACTCAGTACTTTTTAGACTGAGCACAAAGAATATACACAGTCTGTTTAGGGGTAAAACAGTAATCCTCATTAATCTTTTCTTTTAATTAATCTACAGATATGGAATCAGTCCAGAGAATATAATCCTCTATGGTCAGAGTATTGGCACGGTGCCCACCGTGGACCTGGCCTCACGATATGAGTGTGCTGCTGTCGTGCTCCACTCCCCTCTCACCTCCGGCATGAGGGTAGCCTTCCCAGACACCAAGAAGACCTACTGCTTCGATGCCTTTCCAAAGTTAGTGGACCTCAGAAACTGATTGTTCAAAATATCTTTGCCTAGCTTGTCTGATAATTTGATCTATGGGTCTCACAAGGTGCTAAAAGAAAATTGAGAAGTTTGGCTAGTCTATATGGCAAAGGAATATTTATCCTTTATTTGCTATCAGCGCAGTACTCAATTTTAATTTACAAAAAGCTGATATGCTTAAATAACTATAGGCTTGCACAGGAAATATACATATTTAAAGATACATTTTACATGTAATGTCAAGAAATTATGTGTTCATTGTATGCTACTATCAAGAAATTATGTGTTCATTGTATGCAACTATCAGGTGTGTGAATTTCAAGCCTAATGTAGTCAGATTGACTGATTAGCTATCTTACTTGATACTTAGGTTGGACCTCATCTTTAAATTTCCAACCTTGTTTCCTCTCCTTGCATCCTTTAATGCAGCTTAGCTTAGCTCATTAGATGTAAGAGCAGAGGAATCAATGGCAAACTAGTTTGCTAAATAAAGTGTATTTCATGTGGTCATTCCTTTGACTGTATTAAAAAGATAAACAGTTTTGAACAACAGCTCCATTGGGCCCTATGACTTTTCTCAGAAGTGCCATTTAGCATCAGACCAACCTGGAAGACACTATTGAATGGCAGGTCTCCTCACTAGATATTTGTTTGTAGTGCTGTGAAAGAATAGCTGGACTTCTGCCTCTCCCATTGAGTTAAAGGCACACCTAGTGTACTGAACTGCAAACTACGGAAATAGAAAGGAAAATTCCTATTGGAAATCCTTTTTGGGTGGGGTCTCCGGTTCAATATTTCATCGGAATTTAAACAATTTGTCTCTCTCTGTCTTTTTCTCTCTCAGCATTGAGAAGGTGTCTAAAATCACATCTCCTGTATTGATCATCCATGGGACGGAGGACGAGGTTATTGATTTCTCTCATGGCCTGGCTCTGTTTGAGCGCTGCCCCAAGGCTGTGGAGCCGCTGTGGGTGGAAGGTGCCGGCCACAATGACATCGAGCTCTACAGCCAGTACCTGGAGCGTCTCCGTCGCTTCATCAGCCAGGAAGTGGCAGCCCAGTACACTTGAAGGTCCAAAACGAGCAGCAAGATCCAGCCTTATGAGCGCAGGCAACCTCTCTGACCGCTAAGGTCAGTATGATATAATGACATTAGCCACCAATGCTACAGTCCATTTGTATTGAAACCGTGTAAATCAGAGGACTTGTTTTTAGCCACATTCACCTTAAGAGGTGAGAAAACCAAAACTTGGAGATGTGGATGGAGCTTTAGAACAGTTTCACACAATGTCAGTACTAACCTTGGAGCAGGAACCTACAACCAAGTGGAACAGAGGAAACCTTGCAATTGTTTCTTCTGATCAAACTCCCAAGAGGACTGCCATAGGTTCTTCATAGGTTTTTCAAAGGTGTTCGAAAGATTTTTTTGGACTTTGTTTTTTGTTTTTCAGACAATGTTTTGGGCCAGAAGATATTTTTTTTGTTGGCTCTTAGGACCAGTGTGACTCCCCCCC
>JBBPCX010000040.1:37232536-37257069 GCA_037974365.1 Hydrocynus forskahlii | reverse complement strand
ACCCCCCATATCCATTCGTTCCTTCCTTCCTTCCTGTGTACAAACTCTCTCTGCTGGACAGATTGGGTGTCTTTGTGTGTGGTTACCTGACTCCGTGGAGACCATTAAATGGGTCAGGCGTGTATGTGTTTTGATTTAAGGACATTTGAAAAGAGCTTTTGTTAATGTGCACTTGTTTTTCCACGTTATACTTTTCATTAGTCATTTCATACGTTTTTTATCAGGCTGCATTCACATGACAGCACCCTGTAAGGGCTCATGCAGAAGCCAGGATGTGAATTTGAACTGCCCTGTTTTTTCAAATAATTTCACACCAGCTTGATAAATCTAGCATTTAGCCAGCAAGTAATACAGCTTTGATTACTGTGAAAATGACACATTTTGAATTGGTTCCATTCACAAATGTAACACATCCTTCTGGTGTGTGTGTAGTAAAATTGTTGCTATGATTGGAAGAACCAAGCTAAATAGAACTGAACTAGAATGACTCCAATTATTTTCACCACAGTTCATGTGAAGGTAGGTTTAGTGTGTATTCTCATACTCCCAACCTCCACCCCCCCCCCTTCTGTTATGGGTTACTAATTGTGTTTTGTTTTTTAAACCTTTTGTTATGTGGTTGTCTTTGTGCCATGAAGACTCTGACTGCAGTCCTGTCCTTTCAGACTGTTTTCTATTCTGTAAATATTTCTCTGATGCTCTTTTCTCTCTGTGTCCCACCACTGTCTCACTGTGACACCGACAGAAATTCCACAAAGAAACCGGGCACAATATAGGAACTGCACACACACTAAATGTACACACACACACACACACACACACACACACACACAACTGTACACATAGGACTACACACACAGTTCTCATTCTTGGTCTCTTTCACAAGTTCTTCACCGGACTTCTCTATTTCTCGTGCTCTTTCGCTCTCTCAATTCTTTTTCTCACACTCATGCTCTATTTCTTCTCTCTCATTTCTCTCTTTTTATTCCTTTTCATTTGTCCCCATTTCCTGTCTCTCTAATGATTAATGTGGATCCACTAGCCGTTTCAGCCTGGGGTTCATAACAGCTGTCTTTTTGTGATCTCCACCTTCTTGTCCTTGGATTTTAAGAGAGATTGTGATGGGTTGTTTTTTTGAATATAAACGCATGCCAAATCACAAAGAATGCATCGTCAGTTTGTAAAATATCATTTCTCTTTTTGGTATTTCTTACTGCGGAAGGGTTTGTATATTAAGCTATTTATAATGTAACCGTCTCTTGCGAAACACTCTGGATGTTCTAGATATGCTTTAATGTGTTCGGAGAGTATTCCAATGAACTTGCAAATCTATTTTTCTAAGGGGTTATGTAATATTTACTATAATGTAAGAGCTTTTGTCAAAACCAGAGCCATTCTTAAAGGGGCAAGGTGGTCCATGTGCGTGTGTGCTTTTAATCATATGTGGTTTGAACCTTTTGGGCTTCACCTTCAAATCTGTAGGGCGGAGAATGAAGACGAGTGGTCAGAATAACGACCTTTCCAAACCAAAGGATTGACACCATCACCATCCTGCTGGAAATATTTGTATTGATGACTGGATTTTGCCTTTGCCTTCGATTTAAAACTGGTTTTGGACGTAACTGCATAACTTCACAACAGTTCAGTTCAAACTTGACCCCATAACACAAATTCCACAGTTTGAGAAGTTTCAGACTTTTAATTTCCATTTCTCAGCTCAAAAGCAATAATGTCAGAAAGATGTTTAAAAAAAACCCTCAGATATAAAGTATGATAGATGTATTATCCCTTTTCTAGTTGCAGCTGTGTATAAGGATGTAATCATGTCTCCCCTTATGATGTAAGAAGTTTAATGGACTTTTTTTTGTCATTTTTATCTTCACTTTTCCTTTTCTTAGCTGGAGGATGTTAGTGCTGTAACGTAACTGATAAATAAAGGAATGATTATATGGTACCAAATTGTCCATATTTTCTTCTGTATTGGATTTTTGATCGTATTTTGTTTAGGTTGTAGTAGAAATTAAAACTTTTCATGTTTGTCAGGTCACCAAAAGCTGCAGTGTCCAGATTACAGAACAGCAATATTCCCTTTTACCACTAGAGGGAGACCTTGCTTTGTTTATGCTCTTTAGGACTGAATCAGTTATTTGCTGACACGTAAATGGATGTAGATGAGAAGGGAAAACTGGTACATGTCTTATCTCCATTTCTAAAAGTACAGTGACGGCAAATGTGTTGGTCTAAATAAATCACACAATCTAAGTTTATATAGATTGATGGAACACCAAGAGATGGACAACCTGATTTAATTAATATAACCAAGTGTGGATCCTAAATCTTTTTATTTTGTATTACTTTTTATTTACTTTTAATTTATTGAATTCTGCTCAGAATAGTCACATTTTTGTGTTTTTTTTTTTTCTTTCCCCTCTCCTGTAACTAATTTATCAAGGGATTATTGATAACCTGTTGGATTGAGTAAACTGTGTGTTAAGTATATGAATTCAACACACTGGCTCTGAGCAATACTGACCAGACCTTATCTTTGCAGTGTTGAGAATGGGTCACTTGTTTCCTCATTCACTCTATACTACACAGCGGTTGCTATATAATGAACTGACTGGAGAATGACCATGAAATGACCGAAACACTTGTATGTTGTGTTACTATTTTTAGACAGCAATTACTAGTGCAATTCACGAATCCCTATGTTTACTCCTGTCTGCTGTGTTCCATCATACCACACTGTAAAATAGCAACAAAGATGACCCTGGATGCTTGGACCTCTACTACTTGTTAAAACATTTTGAATATAATTTTGTGTATATATAATGTGGCCCCTTATAGTTATGCGTGAACACAGCACACAGTGTGAACTGTGGATTTTAACGCACTCACCAAGTGGAGCAGTGTGTGGGGACGGTATCTTGCTCAAGGGCACCTCAGTGGTGCCACTAGCAGTCCTGGGATTCAAACCCACAACCTTCTGATTGCAGGGGCAACTCCCCAACCACTAGGCCATTAACTACCCCACATGTAAAATTCCAAAAAGGCTCTTTTCAAACCATTTTGTTTTTCTTTATTTGTACTTTTCCCCTCATCCTGCAGACTGTAGGAGTGTAACAATACTGCCCTTCACAATACAGGATTCTTGCCGTATTTAGAATGAAATTTGCAATATTTAGAATGAAGAAAAATGTTGCCTATTCAATTCTGGCACAATTTACTAATGCAACTACAGCAGGAGGGCGGGTGGAGGGTCATGTGTGACACGAATTTGTTGGACTGGGTTGTTGATGAGTGCTGGCTAAACACTATACCATAATTTATAGAATGCCTATTCTCCACAATGCATATTGTCGCATTTTTGCATTCCAATATCACGTTCTTTCGATACATTGCCACGCCCCTTCTCTATAGTCTTGCGTGCATGTGCAGTTGTGAACTGCATGACTGCCAACATGCCATTTGTATCATTGCATCCATTGGCTAATGATTGGCTTGTTTGTCTGGACAATGTTGACAAGGCATCTGACTGATTTCGAAATTTCATGCTTGTTTCTTCTACCGCTTCTATGCTCCCACCAAATGTAGCTGAAAAATTTGTCATGGTTGTCCCCAGATGTTCCCAGATCATGTCTAGCCCCTCAAGATTCATTAACTGATGATTCTGCAGGAGAAGGGAAAACGTAATTAACTTATGTATGACATGTATGTGAAAACAAGGTTTTGATAAGGCAAGTATGACAAATACAATGTGTATATAAATTTCTACCAAGAGAAATAACACAGATGCCAAGCTGTTGTTCAACTAACTATGCATTCATTCAATCTCTGTAACCGCTAAATCCTTACTAGGGTCGTGGGTACCCGGAGTCTATTCCGGGGTCAATGGGCACGAGGCAGGGACTCAGGGGGCACACACACACATCCTAGGGTCCCACACACATCCTTAGAATCCCCAGTTCACCTGAAGTGCATGTCTTTGGACTGTGGGAGAAACCGGAGCCCCCGGAGGAAGCCCACGCCACCAGGAGGAGAACGTGCAAACTCCACATGCACAAAACTAGGACCCGCATTCAGACACCCAACCCTGGAGGTGTGAGGCAACAGTGCTACCCACTGTACCACCGTGGGGCACTATATGCAAATTAGCTAATTATCTTTCCATGCGAGTGTAATTCTGAGCTGTGAACCCATTTACCGTGGCTGTAACTTAAAAGATCTCCTCACTCAGGCCTTTGGGTGGCATTAATCTAGTCCTTGGTCCAATTTGTAGATGTCAAAAGTTAGAATCTGCAACTAATTCCCGCTCTAAATCAGGAACGCCGCTTGCCGCACCTTTGGGCTGAAAGTATCGGATTGTAAATGCTTCCCAATGCCATCTCCCCTGCAGCGGCCTGAAAAAGTCCGCCTGACAGGAATATTACAGTATTCACAAGGGCAATCTCTCGTTCGTTCGCTCACTGCGCCTCTCTTTTTTTGCTCCTCTGATCACACTTTCTCTGAGCGCTTTACAAGATCTATGGTTTCAGCCCTCGTAAATTCAGCCTTTGATCCTGCTAGACTGTTTTCAACCACATTTCCTGCAAAAAAAAAAAAGCTTCCTTTTTTGTTCTCAGGAGTCTCAAGAGTTTCGAATGAACTACACAACTTTCTTCAGTGCTTCGTTCCTCCAGCTATGCGTCCAGTCAACTTAATTGAGAGAATCCTGCACTGCGCATTAATATAATGGCTTTTTAATCGGCCACTTGTCTGGGTAATGCTTGGTAGAATGTGGTGACGTGGAGATCTGGGTGCTTGACGGATCTGAGACACTGCTGCATGTTGACCTTAACCAGATGAGAGGTGTGTTTTATGACAGTATGTATCAGTTTTGACTTGAAATTTTATCTTCCACTGCTTGATACTAAATCATAGGAGTCTATCTGTGAAGCCTGTGTAGTGTTAGGACTGAATTCACCATGTTGTGTGTGTGAGAGAAGAGAGAGGAGCCAGAGAGAAACAATGAGAAAGAGAGAGAGAGGAGAGGAACAAGGAGAAACAGGAAGAAAGAGAAAATGGAGAGAGAGAGAAACGAGGAGAAATAGGAAGAAAGAAAGAAAATGGAGAGAAAGGAGAGAAATAAGGAGAAATAGGAAGAAAGAGAGAGAAAATGGAGAGAGAGGAGAGAAACGAGGAGAAATAGGAAGGAAGAGATAGAAAATGGAGAGAGAGGAGAGAAAGGAGAGAAACAAAATGGGAGAGAGAGAAGGGAAAGAAAGATAAAGAGGGGCTGCTAAATAGCTGTATTCTCCTTGGCTTTGTGTGTGTGTGTGTAAGGGACATATTTTATATCAACCATATAATTTCCAATTTTGAGACTTTTTTTTTACATTTTATTAGCATCTGCCTTGTTGCAACACAACTCTAAAATAAACACTTTTTCACAACAAAAAAAATCAGAAAATCAAATGTATATACTGTTTTTACTCCAATTGGCCAAACATGCACGCTACTGCTGTTAGCCATGCAGCTCACTTTTTGTAAATTTTTAATAACGATGTCGCACAACATCAGAAACCATGATATCTAGGCCTGCATTTAGGACCATATTAATTGGTGAACTTCCAATGAATTTCCATTGCTTCCCTGCTTGCATTTTGTTTGTTTTTCATTTCTAACACTTGTCTCGTGCTTCCTAGAGTCAGGTGAAGCACCAGTGCTTTTTTTATCCTTTTGCCCTCCCAGTAAAACATAAAGTATGTTTTTCTTTAAGTTTGATGATTTACCAGCATGTCCAGATGGATCAAGCTGTTTGAACCAACTTAACCAGTTCAACACGGGGCATGGTCAGTCACCTCGACCTTCTTAGACCGGAGAGAGTGTAAATAATGACCCTCAAAGACCAATTTAGACCATCTGAAACCAGCCAGACAGTTATGTTTTGTGAAACTTGATGTCCTAGTACTTTTTATGGCAACCGTATATCTAGGAAAGGGATTTTGGTGTTTTACTGTATTCATACCAGAGATCAGGTTCATGCCACCAGGCCTGTGTCGAGGCTGCTGATGGGAGTGTCTCTCTCTCTCTCATGATCTGTCTGATGTATTATCATGTCCCATATGCCCACGGCCTGCTGTGCCACTCCACACCAGACCCAGATGGCACGGGGCTCCGGAACTCAGTATGAGCTTCGTTTTCTGTTTTCTTCGTTTTCGTTTTCTGTTTTCAACAAGGAGCACATTGACACTCTGTACATCAAATCTTAGGCTTAAAAGGCTTATATTACAGTTTTGATGCAGTAAAACATTCGGGTTCGGGCTCGAGTAGCCTTACTCTGAATATTATAATGAGGGGGCGGAGCTTCTTACACACACACACACACACACACACACACACACACACACACACACATATATATATATATATATATATATATATCTCAGAATATTGTAATAATGGGGCGGAGCTTATCGTGGGTTTGTTAGTTTTCGTTTTTCCATCTACGGTTCATTACTGTTGTTTTTATGTTGTTTTTTTCCCCTCAAATTCATTCTAAACTCAAATACACATTTAAATGACTTTGATATATTTTGGTCTCCCCCATGATGGAGTTTCAATTAATTAATGTCTTAACTATACGTGTGTGTAACAGCTGTGATACGATGTTGAGGTCACAGTGTGAATGATAAATGCCTCTACAACTCTTAGGTGAGTAACTAAATTAAAGCATTTGTTGCGGGAAACTGGGTGCATGTGTGTGGGAAAACCAGTAAAAGTGCAGTACTGATCTATATTTAGGAGATTTAATTCTATAATGCAGTATTGCAGAGTGAGTATTATGAATAAACCGTAAATTACAGGAGAAATGACTGCAGGCGAGTTGTAATTTACTCTAAGGGTCCAACTTTCCCTTTTAAATGTGTTTATTTATTTAATTTGTTTTAGCTGACAGTTAAAGAGGAGAAAGAAGAGAAAGAGAGATAGAGAAGAGGAGGAAGAGAGAGACAGACGGAAAGAAGAGAGGCAATAAAGAGACAGAGAGAGAAAATGGAGAGAGGAGAGAAAACGAGGAGAAAAGAGAGAGAGAAAGAGCGAGAGTGAGACTGCCATAGACCTCTGTTCTCCTTGGCTTTAAAAATTGTCGCCGTTCATTGTGTGTGAGTGTGTGTGTGTGTGTGTGCACGCATGTGTGTGTGTGTGTGTGTGTGTGTGCGCGCGTGTGCACGCGCTCTCCGCTAGAGCAGCATATCCGCTCATGTGGCGGAGGAGACCAGACCGATCCCTCTCTGCTCTCCTTCATACATACGCTCCCTTTCTCTCTCAGACACACACACACACACACTCTCTCTCTCTCGCTCTCTCACACACACACACACACACACACACACAGTGTGTTAAGCCTGTAACGGCGTTCTCGAGACGCGGGCGCTTTTGGATCCGAGCCGTACGCAGCCACACCTACCATCATCTCTCTCTCTCTCATACACACATTTTCAGGCACGCGCACGCACACTTGCAGAGGGAGTGTGTGAGGTGTGTGTGTGTGTGTGTGTGTGTGTGTGTGGACTGGCTTTTGGCCGCCGCAGTGGCCCCCGGAGAGTGAGAGGAGAGAAGAGGAGGAGAGGAGAGGAGGGAGCGATGCCCCACCGGTGCACGCGCTGAGAGGAGTTTGAGACCCCCCAGCCCTTCAGAGCGAGCAGGTGAGCGCGAGGTTCGTGCGTTCTGGTGTTTTTTGTCATTGTGGGGGCTGCGGTGCTGGGGGTCTCTCGGTTCTGGTGCTGTCCTGCTGTCCTGCAGCGGGACGGCTGCAGGGAGGACCGCGCTATTGTGTTTTTTTTTTGTGCTATCCGAGAGCCTGGTGCGCCCCTAGGCTTCTGCAAAGCCCCCCTGCTCCCACCTCCACCCCCACCACCTTCCAGACCACATTTCCACTGGCAGCTCGTGAGATGATGCTGGAAAAGACGGAGGTGCAGCTCTTGTAGCAGCTGCAGAGACAGACACACAGACAGGTGAAGGTAGGGGCCTGCAGTGCTCAGACAAAGGTTTTATTTTCTGTGTGTGTGTGTGTGTGTGTGTGTGTGTGTGTGTGTGTGTTTTGGTGGCAGAACCATTGCTTGATTCGTGGTCCAGGTAAAGAGCCTGTGGAACTATCCAGGCTTTTCTGTCATATGCGAATAGGTTTGGCTGTTTTTCCCCTTCTGAGTCTATGGTTGGTGCAAAATATGTCAATGTGATATAGATTTTTAACTGCAGTCATTGATACTGAATGACAGGCAGGTAGAGATCAGTAGAGGGACCATTCCAGTCATAGGGTAGTGCATCGTCCCTATTGATTTTAATGAGCTGCACTGGATTCAGCGCTTGAGCAGGACTGATAGATTGATATAGAGCATGTGACGGTCAGTGAAGTAGGGTTTAAGACATGCAGATGCATTTTTGGTTTTTAAGAGTGCAATCTGAGTCAGTTGTTAATGTGAGAGATTGCTAATAGATCAGGAGCATAAATAAGCACCGAATCTATGTGGATGTGCATGCGGATGTTCAGGGTTAGTGCAAATATGTGAGTCCGATATAGATTTTTAACTTATGGATCAGGTCCATAAACAGCTTGTATATCCACATAGACTCAAAAGATAGAGTCAATGTGGCTATTCAAGCAATTGGCAAATGTTTGCAGTCATGTAAATGGATTTATCATGTATGACTGTTTTGGGGGGGTTACCATTTGAGTCACTGGTTTTATTATGCACTGATTTTATTACGCAGTACTGGATTCATCCTTTGATTAAGACTGAGGACCTGTATGATGATCCAAAACGTAGATGTAGGTCTTTTCATATGTAAATACCATTTCCATCCATGGCCGGTTTAGAACTTGTAACTGATTGCTTTAAGCAGGAATGGCATGCAGGTAAAGACGACTGGGTAGTCTATAGGTTTTTAGACGGCTACCATTTTGAGTCATTAGTTCTTTGACCAGGAATGACTGGCGGGTAAAATATGTTAGATATTTATGCAAACAATTCTTTTGAAATGTCCGTGACTTTTTTTGTCCCAATCAAGTTTTCAGATGAAGTTTTATTTTTGTCAGTTTCATCTGTGGCCACACATTTGGTGATACCATTTTCAGTCATCGGTTTAAGAGGCTTGTTCTTTTTGATAAAACCCTGCAGCAATAGGTTCAGTCCTTGACTAGGCAGGTGAAGATTGGAGAGTATAATGTGGTCCCAGCATTGGTTAGTAGGTTGTTTTCAAATGTAAATCCCCTTTTGAACTGTGACTGTATGTTTCAGTACCGTTTTCATTCATTGTTTAGTGGAAGAGACTCTTTCTTAGATTGATTTTGACCTGCAGTACTGGATGGTGTGACTGATAAGTAGTATACTGGACGATAGAGGCCCACGTGATGGTCTGAGCTTCAGGCGTAGGCTCGTTTCCAATTGTCAGTTCAGTTTTCATCCATGACAAAGGTGTACTTTTTTGTGGGGCTGCCAGGTTCATGTTCGAGACTTGTTCATACTGTGGAAACTTGCAGTACTGGGTTCAGCCTCTGACGAGGTAATGAGGGAATCCGTCATTGCTGTACAGAAATACAGCAGCTAAGTAGTGCAAATAGATTCATGAGTAATAGTTAAATATCCTCCATTTGCAGGCTCCTCCGCAGCAGCGTGTTCGTTCAGTTTGTCTAAATGTACCCCAGCTGTCTCAGCCTTGGCTGAGGTGTCGTGTCAGCTCATGCAAGCCTATAACGGCACGTTTCGCCCTGACGCTCCTGCTTCAGTCTTCTGTTCGGCAGCGCCTGCCTCCCTTTGTTCTCTCGCATTCTCTCTCTCTCTCTCTCTCTGTCTCTCTCTCCATGGGATCCGAGGCCGCGAAGGTGCAAGTCAGTGAAGTTCAAAAAAGGCCAAAGTGTTTCAATAAAGGGCCGAAGACTGAGTGAAAGAGGAGGAAAGGGTAAATGTGGAAAAAAAAGAGAAAAACTGGAGATTTTCTTTCCCCCAATAGAAAGGCAGCGAGCCAGTGTAAAGAAAGAAAGAAAGAAAGAACGTCTCTTCTTTTTTTTTTTTGGCCATCAGTTCTGCCAGTTTGCTGGAGCAGAACCTGTGCATGAGTCTATCAGAGTTTTTGGACACCGTCTAGGCACTGAACCTGCTCTTTGAATATATCAGCTGTCCACAATCAGCTGTATCTGTAGCCAGCTTCCTAATTTGCCGGACGAATTAGCGTCCAGACTTTGCCAGTTGACTACGGCTGTGACCGAAATAGGCACATTAGCCATTTCTCTTTCAGTGTCTGAACGGCAACCCACTCCATCAGTGCATCCACCTTATTTTTCTCCATCAACACGGTGTCGCAAGATCATGGCTGAAATGTTCGGTTGGGAGCAGAAGTAATGTTCTTTCCTGTTTTTCCAGCAAAGAAAGTGTGCTTACTCCATCATAATCTTTTTATGTCTCATTAAATGTCTCATTCCGGGGCAGTGTTCAGTTTGTGGTCGTCTCAAAGTTACGAGCATAAACCTCAGAAGAAACCAGAGTTTCAGTGACATGAATGTGGCTTCGAAATCACTTGTTGAAAAAAACCTAGTTATTATTGTGGAAATTCATGCTCGTAAGATTCAGCCAACTGAAAAATAGCCAATTTGACATCATTGGTTGCTGCTAACAGACTATATTTAACCGGTTTATGCTTTATGTTCTCTGTAAGTGCACATATTCTGCCCTCGCTAGACTAGGCTGAGCAGGAGACAGTCTAAGAAGCAAACAGACTAACACTCCAAGACCTTGAGTTCAAGCCTTTACAGAGTTACCTCGAAACTGAACCCTACCAGCATATGTTATTACATGCTTGATATTAACTTCAAATGCTTGTATTTCAACCAGAGCTGACAACAAATGAGATAACACTCGGTGCTAATGTTCCATTGTGAATCCTATAAAGGTGCGCTAATCTTAACGCTTAGCAAATTGGTAGGGCTCTGCAATTAATCTTGCTATGTAATGTCATGTTTTTTTATTTTATGACTGTATGCAACTATCTAGCAATGAATTAAATTGTTGGCTATACACAATCTTTTGACATATAATAGCATTCCTTTCCTACAGGTTAAGGTCTCTTGATACAGATCAGTTACAAACATCTGCACCGAAGAATTCAATTATCTAACAGTAGTAATTATTTAGATTTTTATTTATTCCCAAATTTGACATTAGCCTGATATTAGCATTTAACACATTGCCTGTGAAAGTGTTGCTAGGTTGGATACTTCGCTTAAAGCTGTTTGGTAAAATTGAGTAAAATCCACGCTTGTAGTGGATCATGTTGCTACAACCGCCGCAAAAGCTGAAGGTTAATCCACAAAATTCACTTTCATTGTAAAGTAATGCGTCTCACTGTGGTGTAGCAGCTTAAACCATTCGATTAGATCCATTACTTTTCTTTCGTGTCCAGTTCCTCCCTCTATCTCGGACTCCCTCACTTATATAATACCTCAAATACAGGGAGGGTGAAGGCAAGCATGGCCTTCCTCTTAGTTCCATAAAGTCTGCAACCCCGTCTGTTTAAACGGCAGCTTATGCAGCATGACTGAATATCTCAATACACTTGGAGGAGAACATTAACAGCCTATTCTTTCATATCAGCTAACAGAGGGCTGAGATATCATCATACCGTGTGATGGGGGAGAGGCAGAGCAATCCTACCCACCCAAAAGTGGTTGTGCTGTCTTGAAGTCCAGGTCACAGATGGCTGTGGCAACACTGGAGCTAAAACTTCTGATCTTAACAGGGACAGCCCTTAGCTGGTTGCACCATCAGGAACACTTTTTGTTCATTTTTTAATGTGCAATTTGTGTCATTCATCCTCATCTTCAGTTTCTGACCGCAGGACAACTGTTGGCTGGATGTTTCTGGATTACGGACTTCTCATAGCCCAGCAGTGACATCACGGACCTTATGGTGTTTAAAACCCACCAGTGACCATGTTGCTGTCATGAGGTGGTTCCTTTTCCAATGATGGACAAGGTGGAACTGATAAGTCTATTTGGTACACTATGTGGTAACCGTTTCTGATAAAAATTGCCGAGGAGAGTAGGTACAAGGTTGGTGTTTCTAATAAACTGGCAACGAATGAGTCTCTCTGGGGGGGAAGAGGGGTTTACTATCTGCTGGAGTGTGCTATTCTGCAGCTGTGGGCACTGTTTAATTATCAGACGTGCTCTAGTTTTCTTTTAAATTCAAGACCAGTGACTCAGCTGAACATTTCAGACTGCCTCAGACACAGCTGAGTCTGTGTGTGTGTGTGTAAGAGAGAGAGAGAGAGAGAGAGAGAGAGAGAGAGAAAGTGAGAGAGCGAGAAGAGAAAGGACGAGAGTTAATGTGTTTACATGTTGTGTATGTGCGACATTGAGAAGGGGTGTGTGCTTCTGATAGATAGATGGTGTGTGTGTGTGTGTTTCAACACTGTATTTGTTTGGAATATAGTCAGCCCTGAGGACAAGCTATACATTTGTCTACAAGTGTGTGAGTATGAAAGAGATAGGGAAGGTGGGTGTGTGGGTGTGTGTGTGTGTGTGTGTGTGTGTATTGGAGTGAAAAAGCAAATTTGTGGATCAGGTCAGCAGAGTCTAGCATTTGTGCATATGTGAGTTGTGTGTGTGTGTGTGTGTGTGTGTGTGTATGTGTGTGAGAGAGAGAGAGAGAGAGGGAGATACAGAGCAAGTGCTCAGAGGCCCCGTGCTCGTGAATGGCCTCCCTGTTATCGCGGTCGTGCACGCGGGCATCAGCACAACAGGCCCGCTCGTGCAGGTGCTGCCTCCACTGCACAAAAATAGCAGGTGTCTTGCTGGGATAATGCACACACTCCTCCTCCAGCAAGCCCCTCCGCCTCCTGCCAGGCTCCCCCAAATCAGCGGTGCCTCCTCCGGTGACCAAGTGTGACGTCTGCGCTGTTGTCTGGCACTGTGTGCGCACCGTGACGCGCCTTGTCATTTTCATGGGCCACCAACCGCAGAGCGTGAGGAATTAGAGCCCAGCCGTACAGGCGACCCTTATTGAGTCACAAAAGGGACTGTGCGGGAGTGTGTGTGTGTGTGTTTTACTCAGGACTGTATGGGCTTAACAAGTGTCCCGCTGGAGGCACTTTTTGAAATGGACTGTAGCCCAGAATGGAATGGAGAGTGTCACATCACATCATGCTGGCCATAGAACTATCAGTGATAATGGGACAGTAGTATTTGGGTTAGTTCATCATTAAGCCCGTCATACTAGGCTGCATTTTAAAGCTGGGTCCTCCGCAGAGTTTGTAAGGCTCTGTCCTCGTGTTGGTTAAGGTGGGTTGATGTGATTTCAGATTCAAAATTGAACAGAACACACAATGAACTCATGATCAGCATCAGTCCGAACAGAAAAATAAATAAAAAGTCATAATTTATTAATGTCCCATTATCAGGCTTATAAATTAACAGTAGCTTATGACCAACTTCACTTTTTTTGTGTTCTTTACTCAGGTAACTTAAAATGGACGTAAGCTTTTTCTTGACGTGGGTGTTTGAAGCAGAGTACTGTCATAAAAGTGACACGAGTCTCAGACATTTCAGTAGTCAGAAATTGGTCATGCGGCATGGTAAATTGTCATCATGCGGCAACACACCTTCTCATCCCCCCAGTTTGTGTTAATGCTCGAGGTGTCAGACCTCATGCTGAGCTTTGTTTCATGTTCCTATGTCACGTAGAACCAAAGTTATTGTAATTTTAAAAATATGTAAAAATTATAACCACTACTGGGCTTTTAAAAGTGGTGTAAAGAAAATGCCCAGAACAAAAATGGCCAAATTTATTTTATTTTAGGTTTTAGAAACAAATGAAAAAAACACAAGATCTTTCGACACATGAGAACTTTCAGGATTGTCTCTGCCCACAAGTGGGTGGGGAAAACCCCCAGAGGGAGGGGCTCCAGAGAGCGGCCGAGCGGCGGCACGCAGAGAGAAAAGAAACACTGGTTCTAGACTGATTTACACCTTATATATTTACTGAAATCAGATTTGGCACATGAGGACTACAGCTGTGCTTTTTCCCATTGCTATCAGTGCAGCACCCATGGCAGGCACATCCTTATAGGTGAACTAGGGATTCACCCAGGGTGGCACCTGAGGCAGGATGGCCAACAAGAACTTTGGTCTCCACTCCCCTTCACCTAATTGATAAAATGACAAGGCAAATCAAAATTATGCGTCACCAAGAGCGGCAGTTTTCAGTCCTACTGATATGTGGCCTGATTTGTGTAATGATCAGGATCAAACTCTGAGATGTACTGCACTCCAGTAACTTCAACCCTTTGACACTCCAGTATTTACTGCTCAGCCTCGACCTCAGTTCAAGGCCAAAGAAGGCTGGAAACAGGGTTGCGAGCGAGGATGGATTCATAAGGTGCTTGAGTAATGTTTTCAGACTTAGATTTTGGCTTGGCATCGCTCTCACACAAAAGCCCTTGGGGTGTGTGGTGGGCATCGCTTTTAGCTCTCAGATCCAGACCCATTTGTTTGTGCAAGGTGAGCAGATGCTGACATTCAGAGGTACACTACCCCTGAGCCATGTTCTACAGAAAAGGCAACATTCGCTCCATTCACTGCTGGCAGGGTTTGGGTGACAGTGCTGGATATGCTGCATGACATCAGCCCTTCAAAGAACAACCAAACATGCTCACTTGGCTAGCGACTAAATGCTAGCCATGAATGCTGTGCTTATGCTAATGCTTAGAATGCCCATTTCTAATTTCATTTACTGTCACAGATCTTTTCTCTGAATTCTTCCTTTCAGTTGTTTAGAAAGAGGACTGGGATTCAAGAGTAAAGTCTGTTATTTCCTCTAGCGAAGCAGGTGACATATCAGCGTGACGGGACTGGATTTACAGTCCAGTCTTTTTTCCCTGGTCATGGTGAACACCACCAATCAAATTCACTCCACGGTGGAATTACACCACATCCGGATGTCCTTCCGAAGCCCAAGGTGGCTTCCAAGGCTATTAAGGCAAATGCTGGCCTTCAATGATCTTTTACTGGATCTCAATTTAAATGTGCTTTTAAACAGGCAAGAGTGAAAGCAATGACACTGTGTGTCCTTGCTAGTCCATTAATATCCAGAAATATTTCAAATTAAGAAAGTAATAACAGCTCACTGGACAATACTGATTTTTAGGGATGTGTGACATCAGAATTATGACATATCGACAGATAATTGCATAAAAAATTGGTATTTTATCTGGTCCCATAGGGGAGAGTGGAACACAATCTAATGCATTTTGCTTAATTTTTGACTATTTTGAAAAATATTTCAGCAAAATGTTTTTTCTTTTTTTTAACAGACCAGACCATTCTTCACTGCAACAATGCTGTAAATTTGCCCTCCTCAGGGACTCCAGCGTGTCACTCCTAATCCTGTGCCCCCATCCTGCTCCCCTCAAGTCTCTCCCCACTCATTTGTCCTTATTCTACCATTTCTCCACACCAGTGGTCCCCTGTCTTGGTCCTGGAGGACACCAGTCCTGCATATTAATTGTAACAGACTGAGGGGCCGGTTGTTCCTGTCACTAAAAATCTGCTAAATGCATAGGAATTTATTCACCAAATTGAATATTTGAGAGCCTCATGTATTGCAAATTGAAAAACTGTATTGCAAACTAGAAATATTATCACAATACAGCTGTTATCCATTTCTATACATTACACCAGTAGTATGTTTTTGATTAATCTCTGCGTAAAACTGTTTAAAAATGTAGTGTGCAAAGTCCGAATTATCCAAGATTGAAATAAGTAGATTTTTGGCACACAGCAGTCCGTCAGTTGTGTCTGTGATTTCTGAAAACTCTCGGTGAGTGGAAAATCAGGGCTAAAATCGTGTGGTGTGAAGCTTAAGAGGTTTATTTGTTACACTGCATTACTAACCCCACCGTGCGGAGGCTGTACTTTAGCCTCCTACTGTGAGTTTACATTTACATGCATTAAAACCCACAAGAGGCTGATTCAAAAGGTGTAGGTGTGAATTTCAGGAACACACACAACCCTTCAGGTCATGGAAGATCATGAGTTCACGCCACGGTTATGCCACATCTGTGGTGGGGGTCCAGGAGAGCACAATTTGTCTGGCTCTCTCAGGGTGGATAGGATCCTCCCATCACTCTACATGATGCTAAACACTGGACTCTTTTTTTTTTTGCATCCTGAGAAAATATCCATCCAATACTGTCAGAAGACCTTTCTATGAGAATTTGAGAGCATGACATTTTCCTCTGAACCCCCCCTCCCCAGCGCTTCCTCATCACTGGGACACTGTGCTAAAATGTCTAGGTGTTATTCAAAAAGATCAAATTCACTTGCTGAGATTTGAGGAAAAAAGTTAGAAAAACAAATTAGTGCATTTGAGCTGACTTAACATAGACCACAGAACTGCAGAATCATGCAATAAAATATAACAAGTGGTACAGAAGCTTGAGGGGAACGCATTAGCGCGGAAGACAGCAACCAAGAAATCAGACGATCCACCACGGGGAAAGCAGCTGCCATCACACCGACTGTCTGGGTGTTTGTACGTGCGTGCGTGTGCATGTGTGTGCGTGCGTGCGTGTGTGTGAGAGGAGCGAAAGCTTAATTCACCCTCAGCAGACATAGCTTTGTAGAAGCAGGCGTTATGGGGGGAGGTTCCGGCAGCCCTGTCACCAGCGCCAGGCCATTCCTCACCGCGACAACGCTGTAAATCCACCCTCCTCCAGGACTACAGCGTGTCACTCCTCATCCTGCGCCCCCATCCTGCTCCTCTCCGGTCCCTCTCCACTCATCTGTCCTCATTCGGCCATTTCTCTACACCTGTGTCTCCCGGTCCTCTTCCTGAAGGGCCCCAGTCCTGCATGTTTTAAGCGTTCTCTCTTTTCTAACACACCTGATTAAAATAATCAGACAGTTTTCAGCATTTTTAAGACTTTTCCCTATAGATTAGGTAGAAAAATATAAAGATATTTATTGATAAATGACTTCACCGTATCTCGGTATTATTTTCTAAGCATATCGTAATGAGGTCAGTACAAAGGACTGACACACTACGCGTTTCATTACAAACAGCACATTTTGAGAGCTTTTTCCCACAGGCCATCAGTCTCCTCAACACACTGCCTGTCCACCACCCCCCCACCCCCCACATACTTCTGAAGTGTGAACTGTCTCAACTTTCCACCTTTGCACTTGACACATTACTCTACAATTATGCACATGCAGCTACATGCACAAAATACATTCATGTTACGTTTGTACTTAAACACTGTCTCTGAGTTTCTGTATTTTCTGTATATTTGTATTGAACTGTTGCCGATCATGTGCACATACAAAGCACACAACTACATTCCAGTGCTGTCTACTTTCCGCTTGACTGCCGATGCAATATTTGCGTAATTTTTGGATGTTTAAAAAATATGCTTGTACTGAACTGCACATTTTTAACTTGAGTTTATATTTATAGTTTATTTAAATATCTGTGTTTTTATTACTCTATATAACCTGGAGCCTTGTCTCACTCTGTGCAAGCACAAAACTGAAATGACAGTAAAGTTTACTTTGACTTTCAACAACTTAATTTGATAAAGGACAGTGTGTGATATAAAGTCTTTGATTAAAAAGAATTGTGGTGCTGTTGTCTAAGCTTTGGCCTTATCATTGGCAAACTGCTTTTGATTCTCGTGTGATTCTCGTTTATCCCACCAGCACCTTGAGTCTAAGAGAGCACAGTTTGTCTTGCTCTGGGTAGGATGGCACCCCCATCACTCAGTGCGAAGCTAACTAGCGCATCTGTTATTACTGTTAGGAGTCAGCGTTCTCTATCAGGCGTGTCAAGCTGTTAGCAGCAGTTTGAAAAGATGCAGTCATCGTCTTCATGAAGCATGAGCTCACCTTCACCCTCCCAGTGTTGGTGTTGGTGTGTGATTAGTGGAGTCCCAGAGATAAGGTTGAACTGGACTTGATTATATTAGGCAGAAAATCAGAAAACAATAATAATAATACAACTTTTTGCATTTGACTTTTTCATAGTATATTTAATGTGGCAACACTGGTTCATTTGTCTGTACCAACTGATCTGGCTGAATAAGGGCATCTAAAATATTTCAAATAAGGGCATCTAAAATAAATACTGTGACATATTGTGTATCGTGAAAATGTTTTGATATCGTGATACCATTTTGTCTCATCACCCACCCCTGATTTCAAGTCGCCAAAATGATTACTTGTAAGCTGCACATGTGGGTAGATTAAGGAGAAAAACGCTCCTTTACTGAGAAACACTGGACGTAGGAAAGTCCTTCCTGAATTGAAGTGTGTGTTATAGCAGGGAAGATCTGGGACTTTTAGAGGCGGCACGGATAATAGATTATTTCCTGATGATATTAATTTAAAGAATGTAGCTGCAGTTTTGTAGAAATGTAGGAATATCTGGGAATGCACACAGGACTTCTCACATATTCTCATTAATGATTACATTTTTGTTACGTTTTTGTTAAATGCTTTTTAAATTAATCAATAATTAATCTTCCATTTGTTGTAGCTCTATTTGTTATAATACATTTTTTCCAGCCACTTTATTAGACACACCTACCGTGTACTTTTCTCGCCACTTAATAAGTAAAGTGGCCACTTATAGTCACGCATGAACACACAGCAGTACACGGTGTGAAATTCTTTCTCTGCATTTAACCCATTCACCAAGTGAAGCAGGGGGCTGCCACCAATGAGGGGCGCCCGGGGAGCAGTGTGGAGGGACAGTACCTTACTCAAGGGAACCTCAGTGATGACACTAGCAGTGCTGGTATTTGAACCCACAACCTTCTGATTGCTGGGGCACTAGGCCACCAGCTGCCCCAAACGTTTGTCGTTTGTGGAGATGCCAGGGATTGAGCATGGGACCTCGTAATGAACTTCAGCCAGGTCCCCTGTATTACAAACTGTCGCTCGTCAGTTGTTTTGTGCAATTTTTTGCGTCCTTTCAGCCGTCCCTTCTACTGTTGTTTTCCTTCTCTTTTATTTTTCCCCTTATCCTTTCCGTCTCTTATTATGTTTATGGTTGTGCCATATTTCATTCTTACATGACCTACCTCTCATTGTCACTTAGGATTTCACAGGCTGTTTTTGTTACTGTGCCTTTAAAATCATCTACGGAAATGTGCTCTTGGATGTCCTGTGCTGTACGGCTTTCAAAAAGCAGTCTGAGCAAAAAGTCTCAATTTTTTTAATGAATGAATCTGAATGAACGTATTTCATGTATTTAATGAGTTTTTGTAGTTAAAGGCTGAATGTGGTTTTCTTCACATCACCACAGCATTGAATTCATCAAAGGGTTTCCCGCACTGTTCTTGTACTGGGGAGATTATGAACAGGTAACAGCACTGGCCTCATTGGATTTAATTGAGTTTTCCATGATCTGGGCCCTATTATTTAGGTGATGGTCCGTTTTCAACACAGCAGAGACACTGGCATGGTAGTGTGTGTGTGTGTGTGTGTGTGTGTGTCTCAGCCTGTTATGAGTGTGTCAGCAGTGTTGCTGGGCTTGACATGTCAGTGTCGCTGCTAGGTTGAGAATGGTAAACCCAAAAATATCCAGGCAAGACTGGCACTGTGGTCAGATGGGCTGGAGGATGGCCAACATAGATCATGTGCACCAGCAAGGTGGAGCAATACGTTCCAGTTAGATGCATTTCTGTGAGAAAATGCAGTGGTTTTATGGGCAAAAAAAAAAATCTACTTACACTGTGGATTCAAACTGACAGTCCAATGATGGGTTGTGAAATTGCTGTCTCTTACCAAGCCTTTTATGGTTAAGGACAGCTGAACGTGTAGCCATATTCCCAGGTTGATTATTTTAATAAAACCTCAACGAACAGTGACACCTTTTTTATAACTGACCTTAGCTTTAGTGTCTTGAAGTCAGTTGATGAGTCTACGGCGTGTTTTGCTCTGCGTTTGTTTTCTCTGCGTTTTGTCCCTGTCTGGCCACCTTAGACGTGACTTTCTCTCCCCACACACTACAGAGGCTACTAGACCACAAAAAAACGATTTTTAAACGATCAATACTCAGCCTTAAATCAACCAATCAAAGATCTGAATACACGCACACAACACTAGATATCAACGCTAGATATTTTTGGCCAGTATGAATGTATGACATTTCTCTTCTGTGTTTTGTGTCTCTTTCTAAGCCTTTTTGGTTAATTTCCCCATGAGTGCTAGACAAAGGTTTCCTGCTACATTACGCTGGAAAACAGAAAGGACGTTGCTGCCTGCTTCATGTTCACCTTCCTCTTATCAGTTTGTAAACACACGCAGTGTGGCCAGCTGTTACTGGGGAGAGTAATGATGTGCTGTGGAATGGAACCAAGTGATATCATCAATGTGAAACAAGAAACCCCCCCCCACCATCACCTCCACCCCAGAAAACTGCTGGCACTACTAATGTCGCTATATCCGTGAAAGCCCAGAGATCTGACAGCTGCTTTTACATTTGTTAGATAAGAAAAGCTCTAGACATTCCTAGCAAACACAAACTCACTTCATTTGTTATGACGGACTTCAGCGGCAGACTGAGTTTCTTAAGAGCTCCTTTGCAGGAACAACCTTCCGAAATGACCTGACATCAAGCCATCAAGGTGCTTCCCTAGACCCTCTATAGCAATCCTGGATGTTAAAATTGTAAACAATGCCACAAAGCACCGAAATACTTTATTATCATAAGAATTTGATGAAAGGTTTCTATTAAATATTGTCTTGTAAGAAAAAAAACCATGCTGGACATTTTTGTCACATTCTTGTCAGGGACTAACATTGAAAAAAACAAAGGTCAGTTGGGCAGATTCAAACACGGTGATACAAAATGTAATTTGAATATAAATGCAATCCATTATGTAACTGTCTGTGTAAGCTGTTGTGCTGTAATGGCATTACCTTTAAAATGTCATGTAAGTCAGTTATATTAATAATGTCATATATAATCAGTGAGAATAATAACGCGACTCATAAGGGTTAGCGGTTTCGGCAAGAGCTCCCATTTACTTCCCAGCTTCTGCAGGGCTTGACACATTGAATGTGGCAAGAGAATTTGGCTAAAGCTCAAAGGGTCGAGGACTCAGGTGCTCCAGTAAGTTAAAGTGAGTTGTTCAAGGCAGAAGCAGCGGCAAAATGACAAAATGTAAATGCAGCAAAACAGCCAAGTCACTGCTAAAAGGACCTGCTGAACCTTCCGTTTCCTGCAGTTCTGAGCTGCACAATAGTGTCTCTGGACAGACACTATTCAAAACTTTCACCAAGGTCAGTGTGAGCCATATTATTGAAATGCTGCTTATAGCATTACAACCAGAATGCAACAGCCTGAACAGCAAATGAACAAGAAGCTGTGATCAGAAAAAAAATTTTTCAATGTAAAAAATAGAATTATAGAAAACCACACACACATACACACACACAGGTGAGCCAAAGCATTATGACCACATGCCTAATATGTCCTTGGTCTTCAACGTGCTGCCAAAACTGCTCCGGCCCACCATGATATGAAACTCTGCAAGACCTCTTAAAGTGTCTTTTGGTACCAAGATGTTAGGGATACTTTTTTGAGGGGCTGCTGGTGGCCTAGTGGAGAGGGAGTTTGCCCTGAGCTCAGAAGGTTGTGTGTTCGAATCCCAGGACTGGTAGTGACACCACTGAGGTACCCTTGAGCACGGTGCCGTCCCACACACTGCTCCCCGGGCGCCCCTCATTGGTGGCAGCCCCCTGCCTTACTGTTTGAACGGGTTAAATACAGAGAAATAATTTCACATTGTTCACACTGTGTGCGGTGCGGTGGTGTGTTCACGCGTGACCATAGGGGGCCGCTTTACTTTACTTTAAATTACAAGTCGAGTCCTGATTGGACGTCTGCTTGATCAAATTGAGTTCTGGAGAATTTAGAGGGCAGGGCAAGATCACTTTCCTCAAACCAGGCCCGAACAGTGCAGTGTGACATGGCGCTTCATCCTTAGCATGCTCAGCAGGGTGCAGCGCACTGTGTTGACACATTCCTGCCTTAACCTGCATTAGAAGCGCCCTCTGCAGCAGTAGCCTTTCTGTCGGGTCGGGCCAAACAGGATAGCCTTCATTGCCCATGCGAATCGATGAGCCCGGGATGCCCAGCATCTTGTTACTGAGGTTGTGGTTTGTCCCTCCTCAGCCTGCTGTCAGTAGGAACTCACAACTGCTGCCTAGGAGCATCATACAAGCCTCTGTGTTTCAGAAGTGCTCCAGCCAAGACGTCTAGCCATAACGATTCGGCCTTTATCAGAGTAGGCCTGGTCTTTACACCTGCCCATTTCTCCCACCAGTGGTGAAAAGAGCTAAAACTAAACATGGTGGTTAGTCTCTATGCTGCCCACTGTTGGAACCAACTGCTCGTCAATATCAGATGCACCAACTGTAGCTTTTAAAAACCGCATGAGTCTCCTCCGCATTCTTTTAAATATCAGCACTTCCACTGCACTTCAATCTTCTTTTAATGCTTTTCTGTGTATTCTTTTATTTCTTTAGGTTTTTTTTCTATTTCATTTTTCATTCTATTCCTGTAAAGCACATCGAATGATCTTTGTGCATGATAATGTGCAGGATAAATGAACTTGACTCGGCCACCAACACATCGACTATGAGGACCGTCTAATAAATCGCAGGACATGAGCAGTTGTAGATAATGATGTTTGCTTCGTCTGTGAGTGGTCATAATGTTTTGGGTCATTATCGTATCTGCGTATGTCAACCATCTTTGGGTTTAAATTAATGTTGTAGCAAAACACCTTCATAATATCCTCACATGTGGGCATCAGGACATTGTTTTTCATGTTTATTTTCACCAATTTTATACAATCGGTTAAATGAACTAGAATTGGTTTGATGTTTTCTGATGCCGGTGATGCCATTATCTATAAAAGCACAGACAAAATTCAGGCCTTGGAACTCCAATCTAAAACAGAACAAATCAGCTTTGGCAACAAAACAAGTCTTGGCTGATTAGCTGCGTTTGGAGAAAAGGAGCACATCTGTGTGAATAACATTTTTAACCTGGCTATTCCTGCACTGCAATGTTTCTACCCGGGCACTTTGGCTTGTGGTGCACACGTTTGCTCTGGTGTGCATGTTGTTGTGGCGTGCGGTTTAGGTGCCTTAAATAAACCGGCCAGCCAGGTAATTTTGGGCCGGCGCAGAATCCCGTCAGCACCCATCCCCTCCACAACCACACAACCCCCCCCCCCCCCCCCCCCCACCCAGGACAACAGCAAGAGGGGCCGGTCTCAGCTCAAAATGCCCGGGCCGATTTTTTTGTCCCAGTCCAGTCCTTGTGCCACCCCAAACATGATCACTGATCCATTCGGGCCACCCAAATGAAAATTTCCTGGCTCCACCACTGGCTGTTCCTTTAAGCTTCCCAGCAGTAGCTCCATTGTCATACCCGATTGCAGAGCCATTCAGGTCTACGTGTATGTATCTGTATACTACTGTGTTGCACTGAAGTTCCACAAACACAGACCTACATATGCCACCCAAGTCCTGTATGTTATGACAAAGGCAATAAGAATGGCTGGACCCCTACCATGCCATTGTTGCTCCTTTAGAAACCATAAACAGCCCTTCATAAAGGCCCTCTTAGCCCCAGAGAGCTGGAGCACGGGGCTGGGTTTAGACTGGGCCGTCCACCCGCTGCCCTGCACTCGGAGACACCAGACGCACACACCGCAGGGGAGAAGCTTTAAAAGGGGAGGCCTGCTTGATCACCTTTGATTCCGACGTTGGCCCCGAAGCCGTAACTTGATTAATGAGAGCGGAGGCTGAATGGGCTTTTGAAAATGAATGTCTCCTCATTCAGCCCCCGTCTCATCAGGGGCCACCAGAGCACTGGAGGTTGGAGGCTTTGCACGATCCCCTGATGCAAGAGAGGGAGCGAGACAGGTGTTAAGACGTTTCCGACATGTGAGATACTGCTCCAACTACAGAGAGAAATTATAATAAAGTGCCTTTAGGTTGCTGGCAGAATACTGCTTCATTAACTTACTTTCTGTGTTTCCATCTTATTATCTCCCAGACACTTCTTTGTGCCTCATAGTATATTCATAATACTTATTATTATACATAGTCACTGTCATGTCTCAGAAATGGTAACGATACAGAAGAAGGAAAGAAAATGTTCTTAATGCAAGTTAACGCCGCAAGATTTTACTACATTTTATGCAATTTTCATACATTTTGAAGAATCTATCTATCACTCTGTCTCTCTCTCTGTCTCTATCTATCTATCTATCTATATATATATATATAGATATTAATGCTGTCAAGCGATTAAAATTTTTGATCTAATTAATTACTTGGTGTGGCGATTAATTAAATTAATTAATCGCATTTAATCGCACATACATACAGACTTACAGCAATTTTTTTTACCATTTATTATTGAATACAAGCCTATAACTTAGGCTACAATGGTCATGACATTTTTATCCCTGACTGA
>JBBPCX010000040.1:37192887-37226808 GCA_037974365.1 Hydrocynus forskahlii | reverse complement strand
GTTATAAATCCATTTTATATATGTGTTAAATGTAAAATGTTTTACTAGTTTTTATTTAACCCACATTTATTTACCCAGAACCGCACATTTATTTTTTCCTGTTAAAATAGTTTGTTGGCTTAGCCTGAACATGTTCAACAATAATTGCCAAATCTAACAACAATGTTGTTGATTATACACACAGAGTTTATTATATTTTTTCAAACTGCTATAAATCCATCTGTTCTTTTTTCAAAACACTACAAATCCATTCTTTTTTTGTCTTTCTTTTTGAGGCAAGTGAGCATGCAATCATAAACAGCTAAAAAAATGAAATACATTCATTTATGTTAAATCTAAACAAATAACATGCATACAAATGGCCAGTTAGTTCGATCTTAAATTCAGAACCATTCGGAGTACCCATCTCAATTTGACAAAAAGATCCAGTCTCTGATTGTATGTATAATATTTATAAACTTTTAACTATTTGCAGTGAAACTTGTCTCTATAGCGACAGTTCTCTCTCTCTCTCTCTCCTTCCTGTTTCTGAGTGTGTGTGTGCTGTGTCTCCGCCCCTCTGCCTCCATGTGGAGACACGGACCCCACCACACATCACGTAGCTGTTCTTCAGAACCATAAAAAGTATTTAAAACAACCATTTTCAAAAGATAGATGCTCTCTTCTGGGTGCCAATATGCTGGGTAGTTTAGTGCACTGGCCAAACTCTGATTGGTCGAGAGTTGTTTTGTTGCATTTTGCCAAAAAACAGGTATAGCGCTTTTCGTGGTTTGGAAAAGAACTGCAATTTACGATCCATTTTAAACAGCGATTTGGCATGAAACGTTGCTGAAACACCGAGTGTGTTCAGTACACAGCAGAATGGTGTGGCTAGTTTGTGTGTAGTTTGTTTTTTTTTTGTTTTTTTTGTTTTTTTAAGTTTATCGCGTTTTGGTAAAGAGCTATAGATAGATAGATAGATAGATAGATAGATAGATAGATATATATGTGTGTGTATATATATATATATATAGATATATAGATATAGATATATAGATAGATATGTGTATATATATATATATAGATAGATATATATGTGTGTGTGTATTCTCCTAGCATGTGCAGCAACATCACTGTATGTACTACACAGCCATGAATCACCAGGTGCAAAAATGTGCCCAATGTGAAACTATACAAGAAAACTGTTTTTTAATAGTAACAAAACCTGGGTATTTTTTCGTACTGCAAAGTAACAGTGAAAAAGTTTCACTTTCACACACACCTTTCCTCTCACACTTCACATGATATTTTTTGCCTTCTTTCTCACATTTTACTCATATCCACATCATTATCACCTGCGCAGACTGCCACCTCATATTTTGTAATGACGAGCCACACATTCTCTGTAAAAGCTTGGATCCACAAGTGTAAATGTGCTCGCATGAACTGTAGGTCCGGAAGTGTTTCTGCTCCGTGACTCCTGAAGCTGCAGCGATTTCTCCGTCTCCCTGGCGACTGACGGGAGAACTATCAGTGTTAATCAGCTCAGCAAGCAAACTGCAATTTTTGGGCTTTATATCATTAGCATTGTTGCGGTGCCAAGCAGGCTAGTGCTTGAAAATGAAAAGCAATTGCTTGAAATATCAACCATTATGTTGGCACTTTTAATTCGTTTCCCAATGTTTTATACTCAGTGTCTTTATACTAGAAAAAAAATACATGCACAAAGCAGTCTTAACTAAGCCCTGAGAGGTAACTGGTAACTAATTTAGCAAAAATCACCAAGCACCTTGCGGATAGAATATAGAGTAAATTGAGCCCTGTTCATTTTAAGGCATAATTAGGGGAAAAACAGTAAATACTGCAGAGGTAGTAAGCGTGTATGTACTGTGTTTGGCCAAGATGTGATTGACAAAGGTGTTTTTGATGTGTGGCATAATGTTAGACAGCTGCCACTGGTGTTTTTAGCCTTCAGAGATGGTCATGAACCAAGTCTTAAGTCTCAGGGGTGCGAGTCCAGACTTGAGTCTCTTAATGTGCGAATCTGAGCCGAGTCTGGAGTCTCTGAGGTGCATGTCTGAGTCTAGTCATGAGTCTCTGGGGTGTGAGTCGAGTCTTGAGTCTCTGAGGTGTGAGGGTGAGTCGAGTCTTGAATTTGAGCTGTGAGTGTGAGTCAGGAGAACTGTGGGGTGTGAGTGTGAGTCGAGTCTGGAGTCTCTGGGGTGTGAGTTGAGTCTGGAGTCTCTGGGGTGTGAGTTGAGTCTGGAGTCTCTGGGGTGTGAGTCGAGTCTGGAGTCTCTGGGGTGTGAGTCGAGTGTGGAGTCTCTGGGGTGTGATTCGAGTCTGGAGTCTCTGGGGGGTGAGGGTGAGTCGAGTCTGGAGTCTCTGGGGGGTGAGTCGAGTCTGGAGTCTCTGGGTATGAGTCGAGGGGAGTCTTTAGTAGAAAATATTACTTCACTCTCATCATTAGCCACAGAAACCACATAAGCAAGTTTATGTGAGATCATTTAAGGACTCATGGTTTGCAGCAGTGTGATGATTTTGGCGTCAGGCTCAGCCGCTGTAAATGTTGAGCTGTAAACCTTCGTTCTTTTTTTAACTGCATTGGCCTCTTACCCCCGGTGCAACATGACATAAGCAAAATTCTAACACCAAGTATATAAACTGCCTTAAAGCCCAGGGATGATGGGCGTTCTGTCCATCATCCAGGCAGTCTATACTGTCTGATTAAAGAGACAAAACTTTTCTCAGTCAGAACCTCATAAAAAGATTACGTATTGATTTAAGCACAACGCAAGTAAAACCACGGGATTATCTCCGAGCTTAGAAACAATGAGCATCGCATATTCACATATTGGAAGTCTTAGCGGAGGCAGCAGTGTTTTCTGAAGGCCAGCTGCAGTGATTCCCATCAGGGTCTTTAAAGAGCAGAAGAGATCAAAAAGGCTCTTGTGTGATCTCCCCCCGTCCTCTGTAGAACTCCAGCTGCTTTTGAAACGGCTCGGAGCCCCGGAGGCCGAGCCCCGCTCTCCCTCCCAACGCTTTCATGCTGAATTTATGCCACGTTCCCATCAGTATGCGCTGACCATAAAAAGTTTGGGGACACCTTGCCTTTTTGTCTTTTGAAAATGTTCAAATAATGTGTGATTTTTATTGTTACTGTTCAAAAAGATGTAACATTCATCCATGATCCGTCAGACCACACGTCATTTTACATGACCCGTATATGGAGTGCTTGCTGATAAAATTCGATCCACATGCATTTGTCCATGGTAGTGGAATGCTCACACCACTAATGCAAATTAGCTCACACCACAGTACGCAATTATGGGCGCTGTTCGTGCTGTTTCTCGTTTTCAGGCTTTTCTTTTGCAGTTTTTGGATGGACTGGTTGATTTCCTTAGACTTTGGCAGTTAGTGTTTACAAGCAGACGACTGTTTTAATTTTCACGGCTATAGCCATGGAGTCATTATTGGGGGGATCTTTGGGTAGCATGTAGATTAATTGTTTTTGGATGAGGGGGTAGGGATGGTGATTGGGGATATATGACAGTGATTGGGGAATATGTGGGTGGGGAGGGGTAGAGATGAAAAATTCTTGTTGACTGGTGGTGGGGGGAGGGGGATTTTGGTGTGTGTGGTGGTCTGTTGTAGCAGACGCATTTCATTTTTTAAATCCGAATTTGGAAGGGGACATTTTGAGCATATTTGAATATTTGAGCATATTTCAATAGTGTCCCACCAATATATGCACTACACTAAGTTTTTCGACATTTGCATGATATTCAGTCGATATTTACTAAAAATGTACTTAATATTCTTTGAGTTTTTACAATATGTTCACCGTTTGAATACCTTTCATTTGAATTCATTACTACTGAGCTATAAAAAGTGAGGAAACAGTTGAAGAGTGCATTTAAAGGACTGTCTGGAGTTTGACTCTGTATCAACACACAACCAGTTAGACATGCACTGTTACACATTCTTTCATCTTATAAAGGAAACTTGTTTTATTTGACATATTTTGACATATTTTCATTTACAGTTGTTCAACAACTTTTCAGTGCTTAAAAAGAATAAAGATCTGTAGTTTATGAAATAAATGGATAAGTGTTAAAAAGCTGTTTTGTGCAAACACTTTTGACTGGTAGTGTATTGTAATTACAGCCTTGCGGTCATGGATCACGTGTATGATGATGTATTTGAAGCTGTTTTCATCGGAGGCTTGTAGATCAAATTTTACTTACATTTTGCTTGTCTGGTTAAAATTTTATTGCATTTACAGCTGCATTTATATTTATCTCCACACGACAATAAGCAGATACATCTGGGGTCAAAGTGCCTTCTTTGGTATAAACAGTAGATAATGTTTGTTTCACAATTCATCAAAGCATGGGTGCATTGTTCATTGATTTTAGGACGATTTTATTAACCTTTTTTAACCCAAAGCTCACATTGGGTGGGCTAAAGGAACTCATCGATCACACTAGCACACCTCCAGTACTTCTTTTTGTAAGACCAAGTTGCAATATAAGTGATAATCTTTGCTGTTTAATGGGCCAAATTGTCATTTTTAAATTTGTGAATGAAATATCATTTGCTTTTTCAAAGCAACGTGATTCAAATAAAGAGCTTTGTTGACATAAAGAGGCAAATGGTGGTTCAGCAGCTTTCAAATATAGCTCGAGTGCACTTACCTGACTCATGTTTCTCGTCCTAAAATGACTTATGAACAAAACACAGATTGGCTAATATAAAATAATACATTGGCCCATTTACAACTCTGTGTTTTGAGCACACAATCTGATCTGCCAATTCTGATAAAAGCACATATTGCAACTCTTTTGACCAAAAAGTGGTTTCAACAACTAAAAAGACTGAGCGATAAAATCAGAGCGGAGGGATAAAAAAGAAGGGTTTTGGCTTTATTCCCATTATTTGGTCTGTTTCAGTTCAGTTCAGTTTTGCAGTGTTTTCAAAGAGATGTGGCAAAATCTGAAGTTGTATATTTAATAGGATAAGCTTGATATGAGAACCTGCTCATTTATTGCAAGCATTTTGAAACTTTTGACAGGCAGTTTATGTCTTTCATTAGAGAGAAAATATCAGAAAGATACATGAAATGTTTTGAGCACATGTTGCCCTTGGCAGCACATGGCCTCCATTCCCTGTTGATTCTTTGATGGATCCTAAATGTGTTTGGCGTGCATTCATTAATCCGCGGATAGGCCCAATGCTCCAGTGGCTTGTCTGGTTATTAGATCATGCCTGTCCTTTCTATTGTCTTCTCTTTTTTCCATGGTCTTATACACTTAACCATCTTTTCTTACCCTCTCTCCATTGTGCCCCAGGGCCGGCTTGAGTCTAAGTGGCCTGCGTGAGGTTGTAATGGCAGTGCCTGCTAGCCCTGAATCAAATTACTCTCCGGTTACCAATTCATTTCTGTTTTACGGCGCATCACTTGGGAATTGAAGCCCGCAATAAGTGAGCAGTGAGCCTGTCTGTTTTCACGTCCACAGTTGGCCAGCTCTGTTGGAGCTTCCCTGGAGCATGGGCTGCCTGATGAATATCGACGATGTCGTAATAAAAAAAAAAACCCTTGCAGCTCAGGAATTGTATCTATAGGCGAGGAAAAGTCATTCGTAAAGTCAACATGGAATGGAAATCATAACCTATTTTCTTTTATACTATGACGTTTTTGAGTGACGCGTGGCGACGGGGGGGTCTCCAAGCTAGCGAAGCGTTTTTGCGTGGGTGCAGTGGTGGGGGAGGTGAAGCAAATTGTTGGTTAATATTATTTTTTCCCACTCTCTGGTTAATTCTCATGAAACTAAAATCAGAACAAGCATCATTTTGATTGAAAATGTTAGGTAAAGAAGAACTGTGTCTTAAATGATATATTGACTCTGAGAAAGACTTCAGCTTGACTTCAATGCAAAAACAAAAAACAATTCTGTTTATGCATTCGTCATTAAATGTTCACCCAATGTAAATGTGTGTAAAAGACCTTTAAGAATAAACGGACAATTTTTACGATAGCGAATATTCATGAGCATTAAAATAAAGCACTAAGCTTCACATCCTGCTTCTTTAATCCAGTCATTGTGACATAAACACAGTATAAGGCTTTGATGTGGAATGGTAATACAGAGTTCTATATATATATTTGTGTATATTAAGCAACAGCCCTCAGGTTTTAAAACAACTATACACAATTTCCGTCGCTTGCGTTTATTTGAATATCGCGCCCTGTCTTTGAGCTGCTCCGGTGCCAAGCTCATTTAAAACCAGACTGAGAGATATCTTCCAGAAAAGCAAAGTCAAGCGGTTTGGCATGCATTGAAGAGCAGTTGCTTAAGGAGGTTTGTGGGTGCTGGAGCGGCAGAGTTTAACCCCAGGCATTATCTCCCTCGCCTGTTCCAACGGACCGAGCCAGGCTGTTGTGCTTGTTGATAACGCTACCAGGGTTCAGCGTTACTGACCTCACAAAGTCACTTTGCCTCACTCTCTCCTCTCTCTCCCTCTCTCTCTGCCTCACTTTCCACCTCTCCCCTCCCTCCCTCTCCCTCTGTCCTGATATCTTTATTTTCCACTTTCAACCGTTCGCAGTGGGGCCCCCAAAATAAGGCTTTATCTATTTGCATACTGCATAAAGTGAGAGCATGTATTCTAATTTACACATTTGCCTCCAAGCCCAAATGTTGCTGAGCAGCCGAAACATAGTTTTGCACCGAAGCTGCAAGGACAAAGTAGCTAACAAGCTAGCAGAATTGGCTTTAATGGTAATTAGCACTGTACATCATCACACACACTTGGCCTGTGCGACTACACCGAGTTTATAATGAATCTTTGATAGAGTCGCTTATGTGTTTTTTGGCACTTGCCCGAAAATGACTAAAAGATGCAAACACTGTTGTAGGTTTTGCAAAAGAGTTGCACAGTACATCGTGAGTTAATCCTTATCGTAATATCCGCCTTTACAATACCAATATTGCTGAAGGCTGTAATACGCAAATGAGCCTCTAACCAATCGCAGTGTGACCAATCACAGCTTCAGACTGAATGTTCCTGGGTGTTTTGATGAATCAAGGTGATTCGACACAATGTAATCTGACAGAAGTCTGAAAATTTTGCCCAATCTTTAAGCATTAAAGAGACCAAATTGGTGAGGTGTTTTAAGGGCCCATATTTAACATTTTCCGCCTGTTTCATTTTTGTGTGGGTTTTGTGTACCAAACGTATAGTTTATCATTCTTACACAGCCATTTTCCAACCTCTGCTTATCCCTTTTTGAACTAAAGCTGCTGTTAATTGTTCTTTAAGACCAATATATGTAAATAAGCTGTTTTTTGATTGGCTCCTGTGTATTCTCCTTAGAACCAGAGAGAGAGAGAGAGAATGTAAAATACCAATGTTACCCCTGTTTAGACTGCAATCATGCAAGAGCGTTTTCACTGGTATGCACTGTCATTTTCTTTGGTATAAGCTGGTAAATCCAGTAATAAATTCATTTAATGTACAGTAATACAAATACAGGGGTTTAAGAAGAACAAAACAAAAAACACGAGAACACTCGATACGCTCTACAGCTTAAATTCTGGGCTGTGTCTGCCAATCAGCAGCAAGGAGAAGTAAATAACATTCTCGGATTGGGTACTTTTAAACCTCCCGCCTCTGAGTACAGGTGATTGTGACGTCCGGGCCTCGTCCGCCACGCCCCTCGTCCTCGTGCTGGGTTGTTTATGTCTGGGCTCATTTCATTCAGGTGTGTGGTTTTCCGCAAACAATTATTAGTTCGGTTCTCAGAAAAAGTCAGTGAGAGACTGAAGTCTCGACAGCTGCACCGCGATTAAGCGGGTTTACTGTATACATATGAATGTGTGTTAATTTCACAAAGAACGCTTTGAAAATGGGCTTAGGTTTCTCATATATACTTGCCTTTAATTCCAGAGAAGTGCTGATACGAGCCCTTTAATATATTAAAAGGCAATCACAATATGCAACAGGACAATCACAATGCTAATATTTTGCCCATATCGTGGAGCCCTACTACGCCACATTAGCTAAGAGTCAAACTGTCACAAGCCACTTAAGCAAGCCTTTGGGGTGTGGGGGAAATTGTGTGAATTGCCCTTTTTGCATTTGTCCCCAGATTGAAGGCAATTTAATGTGTTTAATGATTCAGGCGTGCAGTTTGCCCAATGCTAATTGGTGTTAATTACTGTTAAAGCTTATTCTATGACTTCTCAGCCACAATAGGCGCGTATCTCCAGGGCCAAAAGCAAGAAGCAAACACCAAACATGCCTCGGCTGATCAAGAGGTAAGGGGGAACATTGTGCGAACATTGTGTGACTTGTCTGTCACTTTAAGCTGTCGTTCCTGCAAAAGCCTGATGTATGATCTGTTCGCATTGATTCCTGTCACTGAAAACTTATGCACAGTGCAGACTGCTGATGCTCTCCCTTACCTTGCTACGTTACTGTATTCATTTGTTAGGAATTCATGCTGGCATGACGGTTTAGTCTGCTATGTCCTATTTTATTTTGTTTTCATGGTGCACTATGCTCTCACACTAAATCCGGAATGAAATCTTCCCCAAAAACTCAATAAACAAGACATTTCTGTTATTTCGACTTATTGATGGGACTGCAGTTTCTTCTGGCCCACTTTACTAAATTAACCTACAAAGTCTAAACGTGGTCAAAAGCTGCATCCATATTAATTCCAGAGTTTGAAATGTCAGAGAAGTTTCGGGCACAGTAAGTACCCGGCGGAGAAATGGAACTACAATGCTATTTTCTCATCCGCCGTAATGCCACATAACACTGGGTTCGCCGTGATTGATATGTTTACTGTAGCTTTCCTCTGCGAGAGGCCAGGATAAGACGCCAGTCAGCCTCACTTACATTTGCATTCAATCTCTGTGTGACAACGTTTGAATCTCTCTCTCTCTCTCTCTCTCTCTCTCTCACTCTCTCCTACCCTCTCTCACTCTCTCTCTTTCTCTCTCTCTCTCTCTCTCTCTCTCTCTCTCCATTCAGAATTCAACCCCTGCCAGTTCTCTCAAAGCACCAGTATGACCGAGGTTGGCATACTTTAATGTGTGTTAGAGAAAAATGTCCGGAAAGTGTTGAACGTTTTTGCTGTGGATTAACAGTCTTGGTTTTGACTGTGGTCACATTTGTACACAGTATTCAATCAGAATGCTGCATTCAAATGCCTAGTGAGGTAGATACAAAGATAATTTGTCCTTTTTTCGATCAGGGGCACATAGTGTGATGTTACTTCCTACCCCAAATCGAATCTTGGGGATTCATTGAATGGGTAGTCACATTATAACTGATACGTAATGTCCAGGGTTGCACATTTGATTCCATTTACATCATAAGTAAGTGTGGTGTAGAGGAAGCATTATGATACAGGTGCTTCTCTGCAGACAATGTTGGTTCATTACCCCTGAATGGACCGAAAGATATTAGAGGAGAATTGAATCTCTCAAAAATGCAACCTAAAACACTAAAGACTGGGTTCCAGTAAAGAAGGTGAAGGTGTCTGCATGGCTCAGCTGGTCTCCACCCCTTTGAAAATTTATGGTGGCTTTTCATCAGAGGGACCCTTGTAACCTTGGCGAGATGAGAGGAATCTCCCCAAGGCCAGGAGGAACGGATCAAAAATGAACGGCAACGCTGCAAAAAGCAAATTGTTCCCCATAGTACACAAGGCTGTAACTGGATAAAAGGTGGATATATGCATATTACATTTTTTCCCCCCTCACTATATTGTTTACTGGCATGGTCACACTTTGCTCCAGTGCCTTTGCTTTAGTAATGCAGCGGGTTGTAATAGGCTAGGATCAAAGCCACGGCCCCCCACCTCCTGGCCAAGCTCTCTGACCGCTGGACCGCCACCAGGCCTTATCTGGTTTTCTCATAAATGCAGTCGCGCAGTGGTTTTGCCTAACACAAAGCGGGAAAGATTTTTGGATGCTGTGTGCTAGCGCTGCTGCAGAAAAATGCGAAATAATGACTTCCCAGAAGAGGAGCGATACTCATTTGATTTTAGCTAATTATCATGTGCGCTAACAAACTGATTTTATGGAGTTCTGTTGATTTTTCTGCTGGAGGGCGTGACCTGGCTAATCTTATGGCCGCAAATTATGGCCCAGATAACACTATAATGCAGTACGGTGTCCAAGGCCAATAACACATTGGATTCATGTTTCTGGTTTAATGGATTTTAAAGGTTTTGTGCATGCTTGTTGGGTTTTTGTAATACAGTGTACTCTTAAAATACATTTTTAACCATTTAAACATATAATTACATAGTTTTTCATTTATTTTTTCATGTACATACTGTCAAATCTGGTCGGAGCACCAGATGCCGCCTCTCTTCACCACAATGACTTCTAATGCCTAGTTCTAATTCAGCTGAATTCCAATCACATGACTATAGAATGGACATAAATACCTCAGACTTCTGCATTCAAATTTCCCTGCATACCGTGTGTTTGTTGTATCTTGTTGTTCGATTTATGTAGTTTAAATTACCTTGCCCGTCTTTTTCTCAACGTTGATTCCTGTCTCGCCCCTTTAGCTCTGTTCGCTGGATTGGTTTACCTTTCTGGACTCTGGCTGCTTGAATTCTACTCTTGGACTCAGCTCTTATCCTTATGACAATTCGGATTTGTTTACTTGTTGGACTGCCTTTTGGTTTTGGAGCTCTGCCAGTATCTGTTTTTTTGGTGTTCTGCTGTTTTACAGAATAAATTTTGCTGCCCGTTTTACTCTGTACTTGGGTCTATCTTGGTCTGAACACAGAAAATTATTTGTAGTAGTTTGTAGTAGTATCATATCATCTATCATACGTAACTGAATAATAAATATAAGAGAAAAGACAGGATACGGATACACAGTATTTAGGCTAGATCTTGACTCGGCATAGAAAAGGTGTGGAACAGAAAAGGGCCTTCCTCAAACCATGTCCACAAAGTTGGCATTGTCCAAAACGTCTTGGTCTGCTGAAGCATTAAGACTGACCTTCAGTGGAAGTAAGGGGCCTAGCTCAAACTGTCCCAATACTTTTGTCCATATTGTGTAACTGGGACTTTTAAACGGCGAATTGTATCAGTGGGAAGGACGGGAGCTCACCTACACCACCACACATTTGTTCACCAGATATTTGTTGCGATCGTTCCTCCCCCATTATAAGTACAGAAAAGTCAGACCGCCGTTAAGCTTCTTATTTCTCAAAAGCATGAATGCAAAATTAACTGCTTAATCTTTTCACATCTTGTCATGTGTCTTTATTTTTTGCCCCAAATGAATGGAGATTAGTGTTGACAACTGATAAGCATATGTCAATATCAGTAAAATCTTAACCACACGTTCCCTCTTGATATAACGAGTGAAAGTCCTGATGCACAATATCATGGTGACAGTACATATTCAACCCAGCTCTGTTTGAGATGGTGCGAAAAGCAATATAAAGCCATTCAGTGGCTGCTGTATCTTGCAAGAGAACCTGTCACAGGTGAGAATGAACTGTCAACTTTTGTGCCTGAAACATCCTCTCCATTTCCCCACAGCGGGTACGCTGGTGCCCATTCTGCTGGCGCAGACTGTTGAGAACTGTGAAGCCAACGTTTACCAGTATCAAATACGGTTAACACCTTGTTCTTTCTGTTTACGGTTTCAGCTTGTGGTGTGAACTTGTCTGTGCCGTCGCGCGCAAGCAGTGTTTATGCACTGTTCTGGCCCCCCTATGACATGGAATTCAGTACGTCTCATCTATGTGCCCTATGCTCTGACCAGGGGCTAATGGAAAGGTTTTCATCTGTGTTCATATCACACTGTTGAAATTATATATTTTTCCAAACTCAGATCAAATTTGGGTCACTTTTATATCTGATCTTGGACCGGAAACACTTACAGAATAGTCGGATCAGGATGGCTGACAGATACGGGCTCACTTACGAGAACAAATGAACTGTCAAGGCAGGAAGATCAAATCTGAATACGCTTCGGATGCGAATGCGGCCCGTGTTTCCGCCTAATATTTCATCTCCCATTAAAAGCAGAAATGGCACGGTGAGCGTTCACCCGTGAACAACACATGACACCAGCGCCAGAGCTGCTGTCCCCCCTTGTGGGTTTTTAAAGACCCCCCTTGGGGCCCAGTCACCTTCAGCTTCCAGCACCCTCACTAAATTTAGCCTCATTAAGGCGGATTAAACAACGAGAAATGTCAGTGCTTTTTCATCATAATGATGTGCGTGAGATGCGGCACTCGGGGGACGTGCTTATGGTCAGGGTGATGCCAAATTGGTGGGCTTTTACCGGAATTTGCACTGATGTCTAAAGGCACCTCCAAAAAGAAAAAAAAAAGAGACTCATACTCTTTTCCAAAAAATGCAGGCACATCACCCTTCCTGCCTTGATAACTTTTTCCCTTTCGGGGGATTACGGAAGGATTAAGTTTAGCACTCTGAATAATGCAGCGCGGCTTCACCCGCATATGTGTATTGCTGCGAAGAGCACGAAAGCTGGCAGGGTGTCAGACATTTGAATGCCAGTTTATTTATCATTTTACGGGAACCCAGGCACCGAGTGCTCGACAACTCCCCGAGCGGGACCGTCCATGCTTCCGTTTTTTTTTTTTTAAATAAATAAGTGGTTTGCTTTTCAAAGACCTATGCCTCATCGTCCTCTCCTGGATATTGAAATTAGCTCGCTAACAAATAGGCCCAGCAGCACATGCCACGCAAGCCCACAGTCATTTTCCGACTTGCTTTATATAGAGCCTCCACTCGCAAGGGTGTAAAACAGCGCAGGGCTCGGAGATAACCGGGGTTATAGCTTTTCTAGCAGATTGTGTGCGCGGGTGTGAGACGCGTTTGTCTTTCTTACACAATAGCCCGCGCCGAAGAACTTCTGCTTCCAGTCTTGAGTGACTCGTTTCATTTGCAGGCCTCGCTGTAGCTGGGTGCCTGGGACTTGGCGGCAGCGGCACCCAGAGAATCGTGTGATGGAAATAGATCTGCCTCCCGAGGGCCAGTAGCAGGAGCAGTTTTGACAGCTAAAAGGAAGCAGTTAGTGGTTAGTGCTTAGCCCGCCGGCTCCAGAGCAGAACGCTCCCTGGACATCGAGTGAGGTAGTCCATGCCAATGGGCGGCTGCCCGGAGTCCGGGGAGTATTTTCGCAACAGTTGGGGAAGGAGGGAGGTATGGATGAATTTGGCAACTTTGGGCTCGGACCACTTTCAGTGCCTCAATACATGAAGTTTAGGAAACTGTCAGATTGTGCAAATAACGACTGAGAACTGGTGGAGCTCGTATACAGTGAGCTTCCTCACTCGGTCACAGTTAATAGTCACTTTTTCTCTCTTTCGGGACGGAGAGTAAAGTGAGGAGGACTTAACAAGGAGGCGAAGCTCGGCTGCTTCTTCTTCTAACTTCCCACAATCTCTTCTTAAAATAGAGGTTCCTGAATGGTTATTGGTTTACGGTTCTTTAACTGGCATAGAACCTTTACGTAACGGAGAAGTTCTCACACATCATTTAGAAATTCCTTTTTTAAAGAATGATCCCCTATACCAAAAGTGTGTGTGTGAGAATCACCAAAAGTGACACGCTATGGAAGCAAAAGAACTCCTACCTTTATTTCTGAGAGCACAACTAACTGTTTCATTCGACGGAAGCATATTCAGCTACATTCGGCTTTTTTTTTCACTGGACTTTTTTTTTTTTTAATATACTTGATAACAAAGCAGAAATCCAGATCCAGACCCCTAATGAGCAACGTGGGAGTGATAGTGGCAAGGAACCAAGAGTGGTAGAAGAAATGGACTACGGAGAGGAAGCTATAGGTTAAGTGAGGACACGGAGACGCTTATAGAGTCAATTCACATGCAGAGTTCGAAACAGTTACTGAGATCGTGCACAGAAAAGATCTTTGAGTAACGCTGAAAATCCATCAGAGGTGGGGGGCCGCATTAGCTGCTGACATGGAAACGTTTCATTTGCATATTTTTGGCGCTGAGGTTGTGGGAGGCTGCCGTTGTACTGTTTTTGTCTCCGCGTGTGCTTATCTGGCGTTCACAAAGACTTCTTTTGTGGAGGAGCATTCAGGAACGAAGAGCAAAGTGTTGGAAATGAAAACTCATTTTCTGCTCCTCCAGAATTCATCAGCACCATTGTTTTTTTTTCTTGCTGCTTGTAGCTTTAAGCCCCCAATCAGGAAGAAAGCTCAGACTTCCAAGCCTGTTTTTAATCCTCCAGCAAAAAGGATTTTAGATAAGAACTACAAACAAGCTGCCCACTCAGCATCCATCTTTCTAACACCTCTGGGCGGTTTCCAGTCATTCATAATGAAGCTTTTATCACTTTAAAGATGGGGGACACCTATAAATATGAAACAGAAAGTCACAATATTGTTGAAAAATGTACTTGTCACTGGTCACTGACCAAACACCCATAAATAATTTGGCTTATGTTCATATCGTTATTTTTTCTGGGGCAGCTTGTGGCCTAGAGGTTAGGGAGTTCGACCTGAGATCAGAAGGTTGTGGGTCTGAATCCCCGGACTGCTAGTGTCATCACTGAGGTTCCCTTGAGCAAGATACCGTCCCCACACACTACTCCCCGGGTGCCCCACATTTGTGGCAGCCCCCTGCTTCACTTGGTGAATGAGTTAAATACAAAGAAAAAATTTTGTTTACACACTGTGCTGTGTTCACGCGTGACTTTTTCTTAACCAGGACATGACACCACAACCGTAACTGTTCATTATAACACAGACTGAACTCTCTGCCTCACTGTATCTCACCTGCTGTCTGTCATTTAAGTCTAAAATGTCAACTAATAAACCAGCACACTGCACTTTACAGCACAGATATTTTACCCTGTTTTATTTTTGCACACTGTACAGATCTTGCTTCTGTTTGTAACATTTGTTTTAGAATATACTTTTTCTGCAAATTTTATTACCTTAATTTAACCATTTTCTCTTAATTTAAATTACTTTATTGCACAGTCCTAAGAGCGCATTTCACTAGATGTTGTGTGTGACAAAGAAAGAATCTTGAACTTTTTATTGGAAGGGAAGTCCTGTAATACAGCCACTATGTATAATTAACTCTGTGTTAAGTGATATCACAATATTGACCAGTGCATCTGGACATTGCAGTGGACAGTTCCATTCTGTTTATTTCTGCATACCTGTCACACAAGTGGCTCTAGTAAAAGTGCCACTCATCAATGTTGAGGGCTGTTGCAGTTTCCAGAAATCTGTACGGAGTGTTTTTTGAGTGGAGCCAAACTATTATGTTTGAGTTGAAGATTCTTGAAAGTTCTCAGAACACATTTATTTGCACATCCAAAGAGATGCAAAAAATACTTTTGCCAAAATTATGCAACCTTTGATACATGGATGTTAAAGGGTAACTCAAGTGGTTTCCTCACATTTGCTGTATCACAGTGGTTCCCAGGCTAGGCCCTGGTGTGTTTTGCCTAATTTAACACTACAAACTAAGCTGATAGATTCCTAAGATTCAAGCCAGCAACAAATTTATAGGCTCTATTTGAGCTGGGCCAGGTTACGTTAAAGCAAAGAAAACACTTAACTATGTGATACAGAGTGTCTATGGCGACTGCCAAGGTTCTCAAAGTGGTATTCGTGATGTTAATCCAGGGGGTCTGTGGTTTTATTTGCTATTTTTAAATGACATGACATGGGCGGCACTAGGGCTGCGTCCCATTCATAATGAAAATAGCCCATCGTTCCCCAAAATGTGGTTTTCTGAACCAGTTTCCACTCCAATATATTTTGACAATGCCATCATTCATTAACGCTTAAATGAGGCTTGGACGATATGGTGGTATATTACAGTAATTAATCCAGACTCATTATACTCTCTTTGTATTGAAACTTGTCCAGTGTTTTTTAATTACTGAAAATATTGACAATATCCTCATGAATATTGTTAATTACTTTGCTCACCCCTGACTTACATACTAAATTATCGCTTATTCTACCTAGACGTTTGCTAAATGTGTCTACCATTTGTAGATTTGTAGAACTAGGAACTGTTGTGTTACAGCAGTGGTCATCAACTCTAGTCTTGGAGATCTGCCTTTCTAGAACTTCTCCAGTAGTCTCTGATTGGCTAGAATGTTAAAAAAGGATGAGGGAGCAGTATGTTAGATGCATGCTGGAGCTAAACATGGCAGGAAAGTAGATCCCCAGGGAAAGGGCGGGTTACCGCTGTGTTACAGTCTCACTACCAACCAGAACTGCCCACAGTCTATCAACCAATACACCATTTGTTCACATCCAGCAGCCCTACATGTAGTGAGTTGAGCGCTTGGATGTTTTTCTTCTTTTCAAAACAGAAATAAGACTGTCTTGGTGTTTTGTAACCTTGCTTGAATCTTCTTCAGGCCATCAGATAAAAACTGGAGTGAAGTACTCAGCTGAGTGCTCACCAGAACCAAATGAAATTGCTTGTGTGACGAGTGTGTGGTGGCGCGTTTCTTATATCAACGTTCTGAAATGCCTACTATTGAGAGTCCTGCTGGCTAGGGAAGCGATGGTAAGCAGCAAGACGCCAATCAGTGAGTCAGAATCAGAAAGAACTATTCGCTCTTTTCAGGGTGAGTCAAGCTGAAGAAACCTCAGGCATTGAGTCATATCTATGGACGTGATCTTGAAGGATGTGGGATGTGCAACAGGCTTATTGTTTCTGAGAGGTGTGGGAGTGTGCAGTAAAGTGGCAAAATGGAGCGGTTGTACTGATGGATCCATAAGCTGACGAAAGACGAGTGGGTTTTTTTTGTGTGTTCTTCCTGGGTTTTTGGAAAAAGCGTCTAGCGATCCCTAAAGGCCTGGTCTTATATCATCAGTATTTACCTTGGATATCTCACAGGAGATCCTTCTCTGTTCCCCAGTAAGAAAAATGACAGTCTCAAGTGCTTGGATTAGGTGCTCATAGTACCAAAGAAGTTCATTTCTGCTTTGAAGTCTGTGAAGGGAATAGCTTTTATGGTAGAATCTATGGTAGAATGCCTTTGGACTTAGGCTAAAGTATGCCTTCTTCCATTTGTTTCTTGATTTACATCCCATTTGCTTGGATAAGAGGGCTCCTCAACACTCTTCACTCATCCTTTGCTGAAGGCAGCACTTTCTGTGGCTGTTCTCTGCATAAAATGTCCTAGTGTGATTATGGGCTCTATAGCTTGCATTAATACAGCACTGACCTTGGCTCAACCCCTCCCGCCCTCTGCTTCTGATCATGTATTCATCAGTAGAGCTCTCCGCTCTGAGGTGAATGACCAACTCTAACAGATCATAATCGCCATAAAACCCCTGTTTTTAGAGTTTATGCAAATGATTTTTGGAACACGATTACGTTGACTCATTTAAATTGTCAGCCTCATGAACAGCACCCTCAGCTTTCCCACAGTGTGCCTCCTTTATAATATATTATCCAGTCTGTGATCTTTCTCAGATCCATTAGACGCCAAATTCTTGTCGCATGATTTGCTTGTTTTTTTTTCTACCTTGTACAGATTGCAAAAATGACATCCTTGGCCTTTGTTGTGAACCCCTCTTTGGTTTTAATGAGAGGAATGCCTGCAATGTGAAGAAGCCAAAGAAGCGCATTCTTTTTCACAGACAAAGTCGAATCTAGCAAGGTTGGATTTGCTGTAGTCACTCAAACCCTTTGCTGGCTCAATGAAATCCGCAGTGAAAGTATTCCATGGCCCGATGTCCTTGCAGATCCAAGTTCAAGGCTGTTCTCTCAAGTTCAAGTTAAGATAAGATATGATAAGATAAGATAAGATAAGATACTCCTTTATTGTCATTGTACTGAAGCAGAATGCTATACATACAACGAAATTGTAGGGGCTACTTAATGGTGCAACAAATACAGACAGCGACACAGTGCAGACAGTAAACAGTGAAGACGGTGAACACAGTATTAACAATAAACATCAAACGAAGTTGCGGACAGACAACAATGACACACAATTTACAAGTTCAAGTATTAAGTATTGCACTTATCGAGATGAGAAGGATTGCACTTGTGTATATAAATATATATATATATATATGTATAAAAGACACTATAAGAATAAATAGATGCATATATTGTAGATATTGTTGAGATTATTGCATATTGCCCTGAGATTTGTGGGGAAATAAATAAATAAATAAATGAAGATATCACAGTTAATGTACATTGCCTGTGGGTGGTGATGAAATGAGTTTGTGTGTGTTTAGTACAGTGTTGGCTTGTGGGAAGAAACTGTCTCTGAGCCTGTTGGTCCTAGTTCTGATGGACCTGTAGCGCCTGCCAGAGGGCAGGAGGTTGAGCAGGCCATGAGCAGGATGGGTAACGTCTCTGATTATTCCCTCAGCTCTGCTGAGGCAGCGGGATGTGTAAATGCCTTTCAGTGAGGGGAGGGGGCAGCTGAAGATTTTCTCTGCCGTCTTGACTACTCTCTGCAGTCTCTTCCGGTCTGACTCTGTGCAGTTGGAGAACCGTACTGGGATCAAGGTGTGTCTCTCAACATACAGTTCATGTTCCATGTCTTTTAATGAGATGATTTTCAATAATTTCATGTTTGGTTCCCCAATCAGCTTTCATTACATTACATGACATTCATTTGGCAGACGCTTTTATCCAAAGCAACTTACAATTTGAGGAAACACTCAAGTTTCAGGACAGTGTGGAGAACCAGAGGAGAATTCTAGGTGCTATATTGTTATGTAGGTAGAAGTGCAAGAAGGAGATGTGAGTCAGAGATGCATTTCAGGTGAATTGGAGATGCTAAACTGTCCCTAGGTGTCACTGTGAGAGCATTTGTCTGTGTGTCCTTGCAATTCTGTCCAGGTGATTAATTGGATTTCGCCCTATGATTGTGTCAACTCAGCACCTGGTTACCAGGGCCTGTTTATACCAGCTTTATGTTCAAATGTGGGCTGGTTATAACTAACTTATATTAAGTTCAGGTTCATTCATTACTAAGCCAAACTGGGTTGCATCACACAAACCCATTTTTATGTTTGGCTAAATAGCATGTTTTGGTGAAACCCAAGGGAACCGCATAAATAGCAAAAAGAGGTTCAAAACATGTGGCTTCTGAGTGATGCAACTCGTTAAGTCTTGGCTAATGATACCACAGTCATGTGTTGCTATGAGTTTGAGAAAGCATAGTTGACTTTGTTCTTTCTGGGTGGGCTGGGTGGGCCTCCCTCTCCCACATCACTCAGCATGATGCTAGGAAACAGAGGCAGAATTGGATGTTAGTGTTCTCCTCCAAGTGTGTTGAGCCGTCCAATGACAAGTAGCAGTAAGAAAGGATGCAGTAGTGCTTCATATGACTTGGTGGAAGCATGTGCTAGCCTTCTCCCTACTAGTGTTAGGGGTATTATGTGGCTAGTGGGTGGATCTGGAATAAATTAGAGTGAAAAGAGGTGAAAAGGCGAAAAAGAAGACAAAAACATGACCCACCTGGAGAAAAGGCTAATTGCTGACATTCCCGTTTCCCGTACACAGAAAGCACTAATCCTACACTGAAAAGAAACTAAGGTGATTCACCACTGCCGCTGCAATTTAGTCCAAGATTAGGCTTAATCCATGTCTGAAAACTGGCTCTAAATGCGGCGCACTCTGGTTTAATATTCAGCCACAGATATTAAGCATTGGTTCAGTGCGGCTGTGCAGATGAAAGTTCTAGATGGCCTATGATGATCATCCCTAAAGGGTCACTGAAGTCTGCACGTCTTAGGTTCTGCAATAGACGTCTCTGGATCACTATTATTAAATTATTACATGAAATGTTGGCCATTGACATTCTTCAGGTGGCACTTAACTCTTGGTTAGAGCAATTACTTGTCCTTGTGAGAGACAGAAGGAATGTGGTTAAGGAGCTCCATCAGGACCATGTGCAGGGTGGGGTAGAGGCTCATGCTGCTCACTGGGCAATAATGTCAACCTTCAGCAATAACTGGGGCGTGTGTGTGTGTGCGTGTGCGTGTGCGCGTGTGCGCACGTGTTGGAGGGGTTGAAAGAATAGCTGGGGAAAGCCTATAGCATTGCCGTATTAAAGCAATTCCAGTGTGCAGCTGGTGAGTGTAACGTTTGTGTACGCTTTATACGTCCCACCTTTATGTCTCTGGAGAAAAAAATTCACGTCAATTTCTTAACCGTACTAAGGATATACTTTAACAGCAGGGTCGCTCCAACACTGCGATTGCAGTGGGTAGTGGGTAGGATACTTGCCTCTGGACCAAGAGGTCATGGGTTTGAATCCTACCTTCAGCACACCACCACTGGGTTCCTGAGCAAGACCCTTAACCCCGAGCTGCTCCAGGGAGACTGCCCCCTGTAGTCAGGGAATGGAAGTCGCTTTGGATAAAAGCGTCCGATAAATGCTGTAAATGTAAAACAGGAAGGTCTTTCTGACTTACCTCTTGTATGGATCTCTGAAAGGAAGAACAGAAAGAAATTTTGGTTCATACCACTAGCCCCCAATAAAAACAAATTGGTTTGCGACCCCTTTGGTTGAACAGAAATTTGGGTCCAGTCCCTACCTCTGCCCAACCAGTACCACCACCTTCCCATAATCCCATCCTGGTGGTCTGAGGTGAGAGGGCGTCTACACTTGGCAAAATGTAATGGGCTGGCTCTGGTTGCTGCTTTACTGATATGCTTAGCATAACAGACTACATTTTATCATTGAATTACATATCCACATTTTCCCCTTGTTTGTCTCCACAATTGTGAAATGACCCAACTGTTTAAAAAAGGCCTAATTAGAGATGCTTTGGCCAAAATTTGAATCTACATAATTTCATGTTACCCTATAGACTGGTTTACACGGTTTCTGGATCAGAAGATGTGTTGTTATTTGTAGTTGGCCCAGTTTCCTCCCCAATTTAGTGCTCCCAAGAGTCACATTCCACTGACACAATGTCATTGAACAACTTTACACTCTACAAACCACCAACTCTGTTCCAGCTACCAGCCTTGGCCAGCATCACATCGAATGATGGGAGGAGAGGAGGAGCCATCGAATAAACAAGGGAGTGAGGCCAATGCTGCTCTCCTGGCAACGGATGGCTGTGGCATCTCCGGGGATCGATCTTGTAAACTCCTAAAAATAGGGCCAGCACATAAAGCCCTTTAAATGCCATCCCGAAGCCTGAATTTTATCTGTGCTTTTTATAGATACAGGGTCATAAATACATAAGCAAGTCTATCTCAGGATGCTTAACAGCTAAAATTAGTTTAAGGCCTGAAATATGTTTAATACAAGGACATGTTCTGGCTGGCCTTATCAATATCTGTTAACTGATGATGCTGAACTGTTCATGTAGAATTAAAGCCAGTACTGATGGAGCTCTCTAGTTGTAAATATGAAAACAGCATGAAAAATGAGTGTAGGGAATCTTTAGAAGGATCAGTTGGAGTGCTTGTGAAACTTTGTGTTGTCTTTCTAGTCTCTCTCTCTCTCTCTCTCTCTCTCGCTCTCTCTCTCTAGCTCTCTCTCTATGAATATGTCAGCAACCTCTTGCCTTTGCCTTCTCAGTGATCCCATCTCTCTGGGCTTATTGCGTTTGGATGACATTATCACAGCCTCATTGTCTTGCTGATACATCGGCTCAATATTAAGCGCCCTTTACCATGCAGTAGGAATGGATTTTCCCTTTGCTTTCGAATGACATTATTGTCTTGAGGATTTTTATCAGCTTGAAATGAAGCGGTCGCTCACCTTGTTGCCGCAGACAGATCTAAAGGCGTGCTGTCAGTGAATTTGAATCTCGTCTGTCAACAGAAGGGACTCGAAATTATGCAGATATGAGTCTGGAGCGTGGTGGTTTGATTTGCCCCCCAGCGGAGGGGTCGTGGATTGGGCCTCAGCATTCACCGCAGACAGGACCGAAAACAAGAGACGCACCTTCTGAGCCTTTCCTCCAGGATAGCAATTCCATTACTGCAGCCACAGAGTCTGCAGATGTGTTAAAGTCCACATCACCCATACCAAACACACATTCTCACACACTCACACACACACACACACACATACACACACACACACACACACACACACATACATACATACATCAGACAAATGGGCTCAGCAAACCCATGTCATTCGTCTTGAGCATGTGCTGACCAGAAGATAGGAAGGAAAGAAAGAAAGAAAGAGGGGAGACTGGTGAAGGTGTTGGTTGAAATACTGTGTCATTGGAAGAAAGAGACCAGTAGACTGAGTGATAAAGGGAGAGAGACCATTCGAGAGAGAGAGGTGAGATATGGGAGAACTGTTGGTTGTAAAGCTTTGTCAGAAACAAAGTGAGAGAAAGTCAGATGAAACTGATTGTAAAGCTTTATTCAGAGAGAGTTTGAGTTTGTGTGTGTGAGAGAGAGAAATAGAGAGAGAGAGAGAGAGAGAGAGAGATTTATACATAGAAGAGGTGTTGGTTGTAAAGCAGCGTTGTGGCCCCTTGTTCTGCCCCTTTAATTATACAGCGGCAAGAAACACAAGAGGAAAATTCACCTGATCACCCTGCGGCCCGGCAGCCAATCTAATGGAGATGTAAATGCACATTAGCATATAAATTGGCCAGAAAATTGAAAAGTGCATTACGGCATTTAGCCCCCAAAATTGCAATATTGCCTTAAGTCCCTTTGGGGAAGACGCCAGCAGAGATGGGCTATGCAGGAAAGGCCATATTACCCAATAAGGCTGTCTTCACCATAGGATAAAGACCCAGGTGGATGGATTCCCCAGCTGATTCTGCTGTTTTTGCAGTACGTGGGTGTGTGTGTGTTTAAACAAAACCATGTTTGCTCAGTAATCCTGTGTATTCAGACTTTCAGCTGCAATGTGAGGTTTTGCCACCAGATGTCTTCATTTTTATGAGGCGACTATTCATTGGCCTGGTTCATTTTTTAAAACACTATATTGAGGAGCATTTTAGTATATTTGAATATTGGGTTTTTCCTGCTGCAGTACTTGAGTTACTGTCTTCAACAAGTTCTCCAGTGGCCATAGGTCCGACTACTGTATTTAGCAAATGACTTGTCCATGCAACCCCCCTACCACCAGTGTGGATTCCAAACTGTCAGTTTAATACCACATGTTTTTGGAAGCAGAAAAGGTGACATTTTATTATGATTGTTTAATGAAAAGAAATACATCCTAGTTACGCACAATGATACTGAATGATATTTGTATCACATCAAATAACTGCACTGGCCAGGTGTTTAAATGTGACTGATATTGCAAGGTAATATTTGATGGCATGTTTGTGGTAATATGTGATGTGCCTATCCCAAAATTACCGTACTTCGTTCAGTAAATTCAGTACTTTTGCTAGTAGCCTAGTAGCCTGTGAATGTGATGACCACATAGTTGCAGGTTTGACCCCCACTTTCTACCACTGTGTCCTTGAGCAGGACATTTTACCCTCAGTTGCTCCAGGGGGACTGTCCCTGTAACTAATGATCGCAAGTTGCTCTGGGTAAGAGCATCAGCCAAATGACCCCTTTACCTTTTTCCTTCATTTCGGTGTATTTGCAACCTAACAGAAATATATTTTACATTTATCTCTAGTACAATCCCAATATATTTTGTGCTAGTTTATACACTTGTCACGATGGTACAGTGGACAATTTAAAAATCTAACTGCCACAAATGGTCTCATTGGATGCCTGCCACATGACATACAAGTTCTCCAACATACAAATAAGCAGCCCCCTAGCAACCTCCAGTAATACCCAGGCAGCACTTTAGCTCCTACCTTTGAGACCAGTAAAAGTAACGACATAGTAGCACCCTAAAGACTGCCCTGGATACCTAAGCAACCACTTGGCAATACTTTAGAAACCAACTAAACAACCATAGAAACCATGTCGCTACAAGCTGGCAACCACCTAACAACTGTCTAACGAAACCCAAACGACCAACTAGAATACCTTACCAACTGCACAGCAACACTAAAACATCTACCATCTGCAATGCCATTACATAACCCAATAAAGCGACCTAACAATACCCGACAGACCCCCTGAATATCATAGAACCCATTTGGCTTCCATTTGGCGACACTCTAGCAACCACCTGGACTACCCTAGCAGCCTCTTTAATCAACAATTAAGCAACCAAAAAAGTCCCCTTTAACTTAACATAACCCACAAATAACCACGTTCAACTAAAAACAAAAGAGTCTAAAACTGCTTAACCTTTCAATATCATGGATGAGTTTTGTCAGGGAAACTTAAAGTTGGCTCACACTCTTCTCTTCGAGGTTAGAAATGCGACCATTAAATGACACAGCAAAATAACTGTAAACCTCTAAGGGTTAATCTTGTGATGGATTCGAGGCCTGTGCTGGACACAGATCAACAGTATGATAAATGGGCTTCGTGTGTGTGTGTGTGTGTGTGTGTGTGTCTGTGTGTGTGTGTGTGTGTGTTGGATGTGAAGGTGACCTAGATTATTCCGCAGCTTCAAACCCTCTTGTTTTATTCAATGACTTTAACCTCTCTCTCATCTGAGTTTAGCTTAGTGAGAGTGTGTGTGTGAGCAATGAGAGAGAAAGTACAAAGTGTGTGTGAGTGCTGATGGCGGAGAAAAAGAGAATGTTGGCTTGTTGAAAGCTGTGTGTGTGTGTGTGTGTGAGAGAGAGAGAGAGAAAGAGGCAGTAAGTGGGGTTGTTGAGTGAACATACCCCACTCGTGTGTGTCAGGGAGTGTGAGTATGTGCAGGACGAGTGGCAGAATGGATGAGTGTATGTCCAGACCAGCTGGAGTTATTCAGAATCAGGTGCTTGATTATAGTATAATCGCAATAATTCTCCCTCTCTCTCTGTTTCTGTTTCTCTCTCTGTTTCTGTTTCTCTCTCTCTCTCTCTCTCTCTCTCTTTCTCTCTCTCTCAGTGTCTCTTTCTCTCTGTGTCTCTCTTTCTCTCTTTCACTCTACTTTGTCTTTTCTTTGCTTGCAAATGCTGTCCCTGTTCTTTATGCTCTAATAAAGAACAGCAGGTAACCGGGTGTCATGTACAGAAAATCAATGATGTCATTTTTGTGGCTCAGTTGAGACCCTGTCCACATGTAACCTTATTTTTGGAAAAAATGTTTTTCCTCCGCATTTTGGCCGCGTGTCCACATGAAAATGGCATTTTAGGCCACTGAAAACTGAGCTGTTTTTTGAAAACGCTGCCATTACACCATTAACTTGCTCTTGAGTGATTCGTGGCTCAAGACTAAACACTCCAGACTGAAGCATTTTCATTTGTGGTCTCAAAATTTTGGATCCCACTGATGTTTTAAAACAATCTCAAATAGAGACTTGCTGATGTGGTTTCTGACATTGTGTGACACACTGTTTTCTATTAAAAAGGCCAAAACTATAAAAGATGATGTTAGTATGTTAGATGTTAGTCAAAATGGCTGTTAGTACTGTTTGGTGGCGATTCCACATAATCTTTTCCATGTTTATTGATAATAATGTGTCATACAGTGTCAAAAACCACAGTGACATCCAGTTGACTCGATTCTAATTGGTGGTGTTGAACTTCCATTACTTCTTAGTTTTGCAGTTCCAGTACATCATTAGTGAAGGAAACCTCAGCTGGAGTGATGTGAATTGAATCACTACTGACCTCTGGAGAAGTGGAAATATGTTCTCTGGATTAGTGAATAGGGTTGAGAACTGAAAGAAAGGTACAAAATTAGTCGCTTCCAATGAATACATCCTGCATCAACATATTCATAATTATTTAACATTTTAGTTAGCATTTTCCTCCCATTGCTGCTGGGACATTCTGAATGTTCAGAATAAAGATCTAAACATTAGATCTTTTCCTTTGTTTCCTTTGTGGAACCAAAATGGGGAATCGAAAAAGAACTAGAATCCATAAGCAGAACTGGAATCGGAATCTGAATTGGTCAAATTCAAATTATTCCCAACCGTAGTGGTGAACTGATGGAAAAGTCTAATGGATGAGTCTAGTTTTGGAAGATGCCAGCACAACACATACCTACTGGAATGTGTAATGCAATAAAGTTTGGTGGAGGAGGCATAATGGTCTTGGGGTGTTGTAGGATGTGGGCTAAACCCTGTAGTTCCACTGAAGAGATATGTAAATGATACATGAGTTTAGACGGTTATATTCTCTGTTTAAGGCCCTCTCTCATTCCAGCATGTCAAAGCAAGTTCCATAAAGCTTTTGGTGTAGTAGCTTTTTGAAAATGCTGACATTACACCATTAACTCAGACTTGCTCTTGAGTGACTTGTGACACTTCCTTATGGATTCAATTAATGAGCAGGTTTTTTTAATTATTTTTGGGTTAGAAAATACTTTCAGTCTGACCTCAGAGATGCAGGACTTGAGTCTGACTCACACCTCAGGGACTCAAGACTCAACTCGGACTCGCGTCTCAGAGCCTAAAGACTTGATTAGAGCTTGCACCTCAGAGCTTAAAGCCTCGACTCAAACTTGCACCTCAGAAGTTAAAGACTTAGCTCAATCTCCTACCTCTGACTTAAACCTTGGAGATCCGAGACGTGACTTGAACTCACATCTCAGAAATCCAACACTTAAATCAAACTTGCACCTCAGAGCCTAATGCCTTTTCTCAGTCTACCACCTCCCACTTGCACCTCGGAGATCCGAGACGTGACTCGAACTCGCCCCTCAAAGATCTTTGACTTGACTTGAACTCGTGCCTCAAAGATCTGAGACTTGACTTCAATTCGCACCTCAAAGATCTGAGACTTGACTTGAACTCGCACCTCGGGGATCAGAGACGTGGCTTGAACTCGCACCGCAAAAATCCAAGACTTGACTCAAACTCGCACCTCGGCGATCCCAGACTTGACTTGAACTCGCAACTCAGAGACTTGAAACTTGACTCAGACTTGCATAAAGTGATATGAACGCCTATGCTTAACAGCCTAAATGTGTTTGCTGGACTTTTTCACACTTGTTTTACACTTTCTGACTAATAAAGTGAGAATACATCAGTCATTTTGTCTATTTTATTGAAGATGGATAGAGATGTCACACACGCCCGTGCACACCTGCACACCCACCGGCTGACTGGACTGAATATCTGAGAGGACTGTCAGCCTGACGCAACACAATGGAGAGAGAGAGAGATGAAAGAGAGAGAGCGAGAGAGCAGTGTCATTGTGAGAAAACACTAATCTTGCATGGGCCCGGATACAAACAATCAACCATATTGACTTTTTTTTCAGTCAGGACGTTTTGTATAGATACTTGTGCTCAGATGAATAGACGCAAGAAACCGTTCCCAGACACGTTCCCTTTTCAGTGCCTAAAATTGTTTGTAAATGCTTTATTTGCATGATATTGGCACTGATAACCGATCCTGGCTTGTAGCCCATATAAACGGCTTTGACGTCTTTCTTTCATCATACTCGTTTATATAACTAATTATGATTATATTTGGGGGGAGTGTGAGCATGACTAATCAGTGTAATATGCCAGCGAATTATAGGTAGTAAATTACATTAAAAGGAATTGCTTTGATGTGAATCATGGCCTGCTCTTTATGTCGTTATTATTATCACTATTATGATCCGTGCTCCGAATTCTAAATCCTGACTTTGCCCACAGCACGGCCCATCAAGTACCATGTCATTATGCGTCTCTGTTTAAAGCTGAAGCCAATGACTTTTGGGCTGCTTTTGTTGTTTGCTGCGGTTGAGGCATAGATGTGAGCTTTGCAAATGCGAGTTTGGATTGTAGATAAAACTGTGACAGTGTTATATTTAATCTAACAGATTGAATATGAAATCATCCGCACGAGCAGCAGCATCATCACCTATGTAAACATTTTTTTAAATCATTTTTATCATATCAGGGTGAAAAAATTGAACAAACTCTAATCACTGCCACATAACCAATAGTTAGTTTATCCAAGTTACCATAAAAATGAACATGATCAAAATTGGAACCATCATATCTGCATCATCGTCATCATCATCCTCTTCATCAATATAATTGTTTATATCGTATTGGCACTTCATATCGAACAAACCCTAATCCTTGCCATTTAACTAATAGTTATTTTTTTCCAAATTAACATCAGAAACTACCATAATCAAAATCGGACTCATCATTTTGGCGCTACTTAGTATCCAGATTCTAATGATCATCAACATATCAGCAGTACATATTATCCTATCATCATAATCATATAACTAAAAGCAATTATCATTATCATATTGGTGCTAAATGTCATCCAGATCCTAATCATGATCATATCTAAATATGTCACACTATCATAACAGTACAAATCCTAATCAACCTTATTGTTAAAATTACCATCAGCCATAAATACTGATCCGGTCGTAATCGTCATCTGCAGTAAATATTGTTAAGATCACTATATTGTAATTAAATATTGCCCCACACCCTAAAAATCATCGCATCAACTCTAAGTGCCACTCAGATGCTAATGCCAAACTAATATTTAGCTGTTTGAGACATAGCACTGACATTATTGTGCGCATTATTAACATACCTCCATAAAAATATGCTTAATCCAATTAAGTTCAGCACAAGAAGCGTAAAACAGCTTCCGTCTTTGGTCCACATGAAGTGTACTGAGTGTTGTGGCTTAATTGATTTTTAAGGCAGTGATGAGTAAGTACACACATTATTTTTTATTAACGTGTTTATCGCGAGTGAGTGAAATGGTTCTCCTGGCCATGGCTAATGAAATAATTGGAGCTGATTGCCTTCATCCAGTCTTGTTTCTCAGGGGGCTTGTTCTGAGCTAATGAATGACGGCTGCTACAGTTTCGTCAGGCATCGTGAATGGACAGCTAAGAGGCTAAAGGAAGGAACTCTGCGTCAGTACCTCCCTTAGAAACAAATGTAATTAATGGTGGAAAGCCACATGCCTTGTTTGTGGTTGGGGGATGCAATTGCAAGGCCTTGAGGGAGAAGCCACAGAGTGACACATTTGCTGAAGATTTGGACTTCTCGACTTCTTATGCGCGTCTCGCTGGAGCTATAATGGGGTCCAAAAGGGTAAGACTGCATTAAAAATATGGGATTTTTTCATTTAAGCCTGGAAATAAACAGAAAGTGGTAGAGCGGTGAACAAGTCTGAGTAGTTCTGGCAAGGACATTAAAATACTGAAGATATTCTACAGTATTTCAGGTGTTCAAATTTAGGCCAGTTTGTGAACCAAGGACCATGTTAAGGCCTTCAGGTAACTCTCAGGTGAATCCTGTACTCTGTCCTTAAAGTAAAAGGGGGACAAATCAAATATTACGAAATTCTGAAATTCATATAAGTATTTCGAGATTCTACGTCTCAAACTGAGAGGATTGTGATTTTTAATGGAATTAGGAAAAATGCTAAATTGAAGCATTTACATTAGTGGTCTCAGGTTTTTGTTAAGTGATATAAAACAGACTTGGTTATGAGGTTTCTGACAGCTGGAGTGGTGTGAAGCATGCTGGACTCTGGATCAGTGGAAACGTGTTCTCTGAGTGATGAATCACACTTCGCTGATGGAGAAGTCTTATGGATGAGTCTAGGTTTGGAGGATGCCAGCAGAGCACTACCTACCAAAGCAAAGTTTGGTGGAGGAGGTATAATGGTCCGGGGTGTTTTTAGGGTTTGAGCTAGACCCTTTAGTTCCAGCTTGGATTTTCCGGTGTATCCCAGCCCTGCAACAGTGTTGCTGATTCCTTGGCAGTGCAATGTTCTATTGTGGTGTTTTATTTCTTATAGTTTTTGAGCTTTTCTCTGCATTCTTTAGCCATGTAACCTAGAAAACCCAGTTGTTGTTTTTTTTGTATTTCCATTGTATGATTTGTGCAGACAGTAAAAAAAATAAAAATAAAACAAAAAACATTGGCCTGTCCCAAGTCTGTCTGTTGTCATGACAACATTTTGACCAATCAAAAAGCGGTGATGCGGTCACAGCCCACTCTTGGCCCTGCCATCGGGCAGCATGGGTGCGGCTTGGGTACGGATCACTTTATTTGTAATGGAATAACATTTTTTTGTTTTTGCAGCATGGTGCAGTTCCTCGTACCAGTGGAAAAGCACCATTGGACACATATATGCTTCCAACTTTGTGGCAACAGGCTGGGGAAGGCCCCAGCATGACTGTGCACAAAGAGAGATCCATAAAGACATGTTTGGATGAGTTTGGTATGGAGGAGCTCCAGTGACCTCCAGAGGACCCTGATTCAACCCAGTCCAGTGCATTTGGGACTGAACATCAATCGCTAGCATGTCTTCTTGTCCCGCATTGCCTGACTTCACTTTTGACTGAAAGGGAAGAAATAAGAAAGTCCCACAAACACACTCTGGAACGTCGTCCCAGAAGGGTGGAGCAACTCCATATTAATGGTTTTGGAAGGTGAAGTCTGACGAGCTCATGTAGGTCTGATGCTCAAGTGTTCAAATACTTTTTCTGAGTGACAAAATGACAAAGGTGTCATTTTATTGAACTTCCAACTGAAGAAGAAATGAAACAGGCCTATTTCTGTCTGACCACTTCTAACTCCCCATCCCATCCACATTCCCAGACTCTCTCTCTCTCTCTCACACACACACACACACACACACACACACACATACACACACATACACACTCACAAAGGCTTACTATGCATTTATCGCTCCTGTCTGGTGTGATAGAATGCTGGGTTTGACCCAGGCATGCAAGGAGAAATCAAATATTTGACCACATGTTCTCAGCTGGAAAATAAGAGGCTGGCAGGAATCTTTCTATCCTCTCTCTCCTTTCTCTCACTATTTGTCTCTCTCTCTACCCCTCTCTTCCCCTTTCCACTTTCTCTTTCTTCCCTTTTCTTCTGTCTTTGAAGCTCTTTCCTTTTCTCTTCTTTAATCTTTACTCCTTTTCCTCTCTCCATCCCTCTCTCTCTCCCTCAGTTTCCCTTTTCTCTATCTCTCTCTTTTCGTTCTTCTCTCTCTTTTCTCTGCAGCTATTCTGGCCCCCTCTGTCTCTTACCCCACCCCTTTTGTGTTCTCTTTTTCTCCTTCTGTCACTCTCCTATTCTCACCTCTTTTATTCTTTCTTTCTTATCTCTCTTTCCTTTCTCTTTTCTCTCTGTTCTCCCTTCATCCATGTACAGTTTCTCACTCTCTCTCTTTCTCTCTCTCTTTTTCTCTCTCTCGCTCTCTCTCTTTCTCTGTCTCTCTCTCTCTCTTTCTCTCTCGCTCTCTCTCTTTTTCTCTCTCTTTCTCTCTCTCTCGCTGTCTCTTTCTCTCTCTCTCTCTCTGTTTCTCTCCCTCTCTCTCTCTCTCTCTTTCTCTCTCGTTTTCTCTCTCTCCCTCTCTCTCCCTCTCTCCTTTTCTCTCTCTCTCCCTCTCTCTCTCTTTCTCTCTCTCTCAGAAAACAACTCTTGAACATCTTTCTCTCTCCCTCTCTCTCTCTCCCTCTCATTTTCTCTATCTCTCTCTATCTCTTTCTCTCTCTCTCTCTCTCTGTCTCTCTCCCTCTCTCTCTCTCTCTCTCTCTCGTTTTCTCTCTCTCCCTCTCATTTTCTCTCTCTCTCTCCCCCCTCTCTCTCGCTTTCTCTTTCTCTCTCTCTCTCTCTCTCTCTCTCTCTCTCTTTCTCTCTTCCTCTCTCTCTCAGAAAACAGCTCTGTTGAACATCACTTACTGTTTCCACGGCAACAGAGGTGCAAGAGAAAAATCAGCAGGGAGAGCGGTGGAGTCGTATCGAACATTTTCATAGCTTTCTTTTCCATAGCCCCTTCTTTGTGTGTGTGTGTGTGTGTGTGTGTGTGTGTGTGTGTGTGTGTGTATTTGTGTGTGTGTGTGTATCTTGTTGTGTAGGGGCGTTGTCAAACATACTGCAGAGTTTGGATTTGGATTCATCCACAACATTCAAGGGAAATATGAAACTTAATCAAGCTTCTCACACACAGGGGTGTTGTTTGATGAATATTAAAATTAATAGTAATTGGCCTTTGTTCTGAGTCTAAATTGATGAGGGCAGTTTCAGTACAGCAGTTCAGGGAGTGTCAATCATATCAGTGTAGACGTGTGTGTGTGTGTGTGTGTGTGTGCATACATGTGTACATATGTGTGACTGGTAAAGAGAGTCAGAAAGAGAGCTGAATGTCCCTGATAGTCTTCAGCAATTAAGCAGGACAGTAATTGTCTGCAAGGAGTCGATGACATTGATCCGTCATTTTCACAAGGCTTTTTTTTTTTTTATCGAACAGAGAGAGACCCAATGCGAACTCTCGCTTACTGAACGGGTGACTTATCGTCCATATTAACCCTTAGAACTCTAGATGATTGCTGTCGTTTTCCCATATTATTTCAATTTATCTTTGGAATCTAATTACAGAATTCATTAAACAATTCATTGCCTGAATGTTTGGTTTACAATCTGTATTAACATGTCTGAGTCTGCACAAAATCCTGGCAAAAACGAACTTTAAACGCAACAGCTTCTCATCAGAATTAAATCACGATAAAATATCTCCCCTCCAGGAATTAAAAATGTGGTATGAACTGGATCTGAACTTGAGACAGCTTGTTTAAATGAGCTACAGCAGAGGAGTAATTAAACAAGGTTTAAAAAGCAGTGTTTAATGGCGTAGGCTCAAAATCCGGGCTGCCTGTCCTAATGTCCATGTTAAATCAGCTTGTACAGGCAGATATTGCTACAGAATAGTAGAAGATACAACACTTGGAATTGTGTGTGTGTCTGAATTGCAGGCGTTACTGTGAGTGTGAAGGCTTGTTGACTACATTTATGAAGGAGCTGGAAGGTAAGGGTGGGCTATATGAGGTCCCTGAAAAATGTATGAGCACCCCCAAACTGAGCCATTCTGCAACAGTTCAAGCTTTTTTTGTGTGTTGTATGTTTTTCAATATTAGGGATCGGAATAATTAGGGTTTTACTGATACTGGATGCTGACATATCGAAACGTATTGATACTCGTATGGATGCTACCGTCCATGATTTAGTGCAAAAGATAAAGATATGAAAAGATGTGAAAGGATTTGGCAGTTATTTCATTCTGATGTTTTTGGAGAAACGAGGAGCTAAATTGCGCCCTGAGTTTCCTGTATGTATAATTAGGGAGGAGAATTTGATATAAATGTCTGGTCAACAAATGTGGTGATGTGCAGCGTGCCACTACAGCACCCCCCCCCCCCACACACACACACACTGATCCAGTCTAACATCATGTGAAAATGCCAGCTGTTTTAGAATGCATAACTATTGAGAGCAGCACCGGTTGTTCAGGGGCTTATTCATATTTCGGTACTGAACTGTTTCTTAATACCTGTCCCTATTCCTTGTCTTCCCTTATATGTGTCATAGCAGTATGAAAGTTATGACAAACTCACACACTGGGACACTCGCATACTAGTGTGCAGTAGTGTGGTCTCTCTCTCTCTATCTCTCTCTCTTTCTTTATCCTCTCTCTCTCTCTCTCTCTCTCTCTCTCTATCTCTCTCTCTTTCTTTCTCCTCTCTCTCTTCTCTCTCTCTCTCTCTCTCTCTCTCTCTCTCTCTCTCTTTCTTTCTTCTCTCTCTCTCTCCTCGCTCTCTCCTCTCTCTTTTTCCTCTCTCTCTCCTCTCTCTCTCTCTATATATATATATATTTATATATATATTAGTACTTTTTAGTATATTTAGTACTTTTTGGATGTTGGAGTGGACAAAATGTACCAGCTAAACAGTAACATCCCATTGTTATACAATGTTTGTAAGAAGGACGAAGAAGAAAGATGTCAGAATTTGTCGAAATAAATGACTAAAATAAGACAAAATCCAATCAGCTACAATCAGATACAGGAACTCTACTCTGGTGTTTGTTGCCTGCAGTTTTGTGTGTGCATGTGTGTGTGTGTGTGTATGTTTGTGTGTGTGTGTGTGTGTGTA
>JBBPCX010000040.1:37175861-37191717 GCA_037974365.1 Hydrocynus forskahlii | reverse complement strand
TATATGTGTGTGTATATATGTGTATATACATATATATATATGTGTGTGTGTGTGTGTGGTATGTGTTTGTGTGTGTGTGTGTGTGTGTGTGTGTGTTTATGTGTGTGTGTGTGTGTGTGTGTGTGTGTGAGTATGTGTAGGCATGCGTATGTTATTAGTTTTGTCTCTAAGCATAATGAAGGTGTTCCTATCCTGCTGTTTTGCGACTGTTGATGTGTTTATTTATTTGGAGGTTTTATTTTTCTGACAGATCGTGATTCCATGTGCAGTCAGCAGCTGTTGGGAACCCTCATAACTGGCCTCATTTAATGAAGTGTCATCTCATTATTTATCTTTTTTTTTATTTCCGTGCCACTTAAAAATGTCAGGGGTGTCCATTTGTAAACCGAGCAGCTACCTCTGACTGTGTCACGTCCGATTCCGAAAGCTACATAAAGGCGGCGCCAGGCGTTCCGAAAGCTAATGCTTGGAGGCCGTGACAGCAGCCCTGTAGTGCACACTTACCCTATTATACATAATAGACTGAGAGTTAGTGCTGCATTCACTTCTATTTTCCCAGCACTCATGATGCCTTGGCATTTTGGCATCCTGCTGTGGTCTGTTTTGGCTCTTATTAGTCACCTCCCTCCAGACAGCCGGGGGGCACGTGTTACAGGAAGACAACACAAAGACCTAAACCCACATTCAGAGATGTGATGGCCTTTGCAGCACTCTCCATGTGCAATTCTTTACTGTGTGCAAGAGTCATGTGCGGTATCACTACTTATGTCACCATAATAACTATAATCGCCAGACTCGTTATACAGTACAACTCCAAACCACTATTTGTGTTAACTAGTAAAGTACTTCAGCAGTAACTTTATTTATTTATCTATAGTATTTATATCCACCTCTCTTATTGACCACAGCGATTTGTGTATATTGCATATAGTGTATATATTGCAGAGTATTTTCAGAGAATTTTCTGGATTTTATATATTATATTTTATATTGTTCTGCTCTCTGTGTGTATGTGCAGTCGTAATATAAGCACTTTCCTCCAGTTTCAGTAAAGTTTTCTGATTCTGATTCTGATTCTCTAAACGGTCAGCTGTCCTGGACAATTGTGTTAAAGGTAGTTACCCCAAATATAGTTGATCAGTGAATACATGTTTGGGGTCTACAGCTTGTTTGTGTTATACGTTTGAGCTATATGGCGATATTGGTGCTAGTGTCATAATGTGCCTTACCCAGTATATCATGGGTCTGTTCAATCCAAGGCTAGGTCTTTAATTTAGTAGAGATGGGTGAAAAATTGATTCATTTACGTATCGCGATTCTTTTGTGCGGAGATTTATGTTTTGCAACACCAACTCCAAAATCTTTTTTTTTTTTTACTAGTTTTTTTATTAATTTATGTTTAATATATGTTTTGAATTTGAACTGGATGAATGTTGCAGTTCCTCTGTGATCCTAAATTATTCACAGATTGGAAGGCAGACAGCAACAGCTTTAGCAAATTTTTTTGACATGGTTTAAGGCTTATAATTGTAAAAAACAAAACAAAACAAATAGTAGTTGTATAAAATCATGATATTTAAAGAATCACAATACTTACAAAATCACAATACATATCGAATCGGCACCTGGGTTTTGGGAGGTCACTGCTGATTCCCATCCCTGTAATTTAGTCCAATTGTAGAGAGCCTATACATAGCATAACAGTACCAGGGCAAAACTATAAAGGGGCATTTGGCTGACACCCTTATCCAGAGCGACTTACAGTCTTTAGTTACAGGGACAGACTTACAGTGTATAGTTACAGGAACAGACTTACAGTCATTAGTTACATGGACAGTCTTACAGTCTTTAGTTACAGGGACAGACTTACAGTGTATAGTTACAGGGACAGACTTACAGTGTATAGTTACAGGGACAGTCTTACAGTTATTAGTTACAGGGACAGTCCCCCTGGAGACACTGAAGGTTTAGTGTCTTGCTCAAGGACACAGTGGTAGAAAGTGGGGGTTTGAACCTGCGACCTTGTGGTCATCAGGCAATTGTTTTCACCACTAGGCCACTACCGCCCCTATAGAAGCAAGCTTCACACATCAAACATCCCGACTGGTCACTTTTGGTAGCCAAATGATCGAATGGACTCCAACATTTGGTTTACAGAGCAGGGTACGTGTGACTTTGTGTGTACGTGCCCCTGCACATTAAGACTGAATTAAAGAAGAATCTGGTCTGATTAGGCTCAATATAGCCGAACACACTGCTAATCTGATATAGATCTGCGTAGTTCAGGGGTCCAAACACAATTACAGGTCAGATTTCTGAAGCGCGGCCCTGTGGGAAGGCAACCAACACAGCCTCTGACCTCCACGACCTTTTCTCCACACTCAGGGGTCGAGAGTGCGACGGATGGGCGTCAGTGAGATGGATGAGAAGGAGGGAAGGAGAGGAGGAGTGTTAAAGAGACAGAGAAAGGGAGGGAGCCTCTGGGCAATTTGTGGCTTCAGTAACAGATTTAGCGCTGCCTTTATTAGCTTTGTGTGTCTGCTGGTCCTTTTGTTCGCCGCGTAGAGACCTTTTAGTCAAAGGCTGTAAACACACACACACACACACACACACACACACACACACTCTCGCACACATGTTTTTATAAAATGTCAGGGTGCAGGAACTGTTAAAACAGTGGATTAACGGTATAGAGATCAACTTTAAGGTAAAGCATTCTTAATTTCTTTGCTTGTAATTTAATTAAGAAATTGTCTCTTTTCTAAAGTTTTTTAATAAAAAGAAAAATGTTTGAAACATTGACATGACAAGAGTAATATACATATATATATATATATGTACTGTAATATATAAATATTAAAATAAATACTCGAAATTTTGTCATATTAAAATTAATTACATTTCTCAGCACAGAGGCGTTTCAGATACAGTCATTTTAGAATCATTTACAGCTCTGTTTGCCATTCTGGATGCATCTGTTTTTTAATTGATTCATTACTGATTTTCTACGCGACTTTCATCTAATTTGTAATTATAAACATGTGAAGCCAGATAGAACTTACAATCATCAATCATTTTATACATTAATCTGCTGCAACTTTTGTATGATTTGCATACGCTGATTCTAACTGTTTATATTTAGACATGCTGTACACACATGTGTCTGGGTTTCCTTGAGTACAGATTTTCAAACAGTTAATTAAACACATTCACACACATTAAATCGCAGTTAATGTTTATTTGTATTTTTTCTAATATTAGTGTAAGTGTTTTTAAACACTTACAGCCCAGAGCTTCACACATTGTTTTGATCAGACGGCCAAAGGCTTGTGCTTATTACTGTATCTACACATTTATCTGATCATTCTTACACATAATAATGATAATCATTTTCTATGCCTAACCCCAATCCATGCGAAAACCTCGGTCCTCAGAAGGAACGCTTTTTCCTTTCACTTTAAGGCTGAGGAAACATGGAGCTTTTTCAAAAAGAAAAAAAACATACTTTACAAAATCAGGCCTCAGAGATGTACTGAATTGACTCGATTCAGACGCGAACGTCATTTGCACATGAATAAAATATATTACATCAACACAATTGCTGCCAAAAGTGTGTAAACTGAAAGGCAGGATTGCGTTGATGTAATAGATGTGATTCATGTGGAAATGATGTGGAAATGACATTTGAATCATGTCAGTTCAGTGCATCAGTTTTTTTGAAGGCCTCATTCCATTTATTTCATGCATTCACTCAGAACCCCCCCCCCAAGCATCTCCATGCCTCTGTCTTTGTAATGCAAGCAACTGCTTTTCCGTCATAATTAGCCGCTCCTTTTTATGAGAAGAATCTGAATCTCATATTCTTCTCACTGTGCCTCATGAAATTAGAGCCCGATGATGAAGCACAGCTCTCATAAGGCTGCTATTAATTTAGGAACTTGTTACTGAATGCATCAGGTGCTCCTCCATTTTCTCTCTCTCTCTCTGTGTCTCTCTCTCACTCTCTCCCTCTCGCTCTCGCTGTCTCTCTCTCTCGCTTTCTCTCTCTCTCTCTCTCGCTTTCTCTCTCTCTCTCTCTCTCTCACTCTCTCTCTCTCTTTCTCTCTCTTTCTCACTCTCTCTCTCTTTCTCTCTCTCTCTCTCCCCCCTCTCTCTCTCTCACTCTCTCTCCCCTTAAGGGAGGTCGTAATTACATTATTCTGTGTTTTATCTCTTTTAAACACTCCTAATTGTATCGCCTGTTCTATAAAAACACAGAAGGGAAGGATGATGAGGAGTTGCCCTGCTGAGAGTAGCACAAAGCCGTTAAAGCCATGAGTTGAATGTGTCATATTTTGTGGAAATCCAGTCACAAAGGCCCTGTCTGATACCGCAGAGATACTCGAACCTCTGGTCTGGTCTCATAATCCAAGCACATTCCTGTTTTCCTGACCAGATCAGGAGTGTAAGCTCCAGGGGCGTTGTTAGCCTGGGTGTCTCGGCCTATCACCCCATAGACCTGGATCTCAAAAGTCATAATAACTAAAAATACCCAATAGCTCCCGAACTTTTTGTAGACGTGGCGACAAATGAATTTGAAACTCGCCTCCAACTTCGGGACTTGTTTAGAGGAGAAGTTCTTGAGTGATCGTTAGTTAAGAGCGGGCGTCGTCTTGGCAATGCTGTTGATTCCTTTAAACGATGAATGCTCTGTGATGTTTCTGCTCTGTGATCTGTTGACTTTCTGCATTCCTTACCTTCACAAACCTGAAGTTTGAATGAGCTTTTCCACAATAAAGCGCCAGAATGTTACAGCTGCACACGTTTAAGGTGCAAAGCTAACCTCAGCCGCACCTGAAGTGAGTGAAAACCAGACATCACAAAGAGATTATTAATAGCGAGGGGAAAAAGTCAGAGGATGTGCTGCATGTAAGATGAATTAATACATACTACAGAGTGATACATAAGTTTGGACCATCCCTCAGATTTAAAAATAAATTAATAAAGAATATGAAATAGAAATACAGAAACAAATGTAAGTGACTGGTTTTCAGTATTTTATAGTCTGTAGTAACACTCTGTTTAACCATAAATGCTCAAATGAATGGTTATGAGGAAGACAGATCAGGTCTGTCTTTAGTGCACTGACATTCAGTTTGGGATGAATCAGGAAAAAAGAAAAGTATCACTCAGTCCTTCAACATCACACAATTCCTTCTGGTTTATGTATAATTGGGCAACTGTGCGTTCTTCTCAAGGATAATGATCCCAAGCATTCTTCCAAATGGGGCCAAAATGATATGAAGTCCGAAGAAAAGCAAATAGATTTGAGATTTATATCAGGGCCACCCCAGTCTCCGGATCTTTCTCCCATTGAGCTGCAGGGACCAGCTGGACTCACAAGTTCCAAATGAGCTCCAGAAAATCAGACAGACCTGTTTGCTGCTTGAAAAGGTGCTGGGAGGGTTTGAGCACAGGTTATTTCCGAAAGTTGCTGTAAAGGAGTCTGTGCTCCTGTGATAAAGGCAAGGGGGTTATTTTGATGAAACTCATACAGAAATCTTTCACATCCATTAAATTGTTTATTGTTACACCTAGTCATTTGTTGTAAGGATTTCTAATGTTTTCTTGTAATAAAATATTGAAAGAGCAGAACAGAATATGAGTCCAAACCTCCATCACATACCATCACTGTTGGAATACTGTCACACTGATATTATTTTATTCATCCTCATGGTTGCTGTATTATACAGTTTTACAAGTGAGCCTCCCAAAAGAAATCATGGGGGAAATCCCTGTAGTCCCTGTTTTTTAATTCACAGGTTCATCCTAAACACATTATAGATTACATAATGTAAGTTAGAAGATCAAAAAGAAACGTATTTCTGCTTTATTGTGCTGATATTTACTTTTCCCATGCTGATATTTTACTTTTCATGGTCCAAAAATAAATTGGTCATGTTTGACACAGCCTCTTCTCAGTTATTTTCATGTGTTTTTATTTGCATGGTTAGTTTGGAAAGCTCATTTGGCCCGAATGAAGATAGAACTGTGTTCTTTACCAGATTTTTTAACGACTTTTGCCACCAGCTCTTCAGTCTGTTCCAGCTGACCCCACCTTTGGGATCAGCTAAGTGCTGGAAATGGCAGGCATTTCATTTCTAGCAGAAATGTGCAGCGTCCTTGTATAAAACAAATGACGATTCTTGCTCAGATATGGTCACAATTATTTAGCAAAAAAACTTTATCTCAGGCGAAGGGGTAGCCCTACCGTCTCGTGGGACTCATGTTTGGTCATTGCAGGGTGAGGTTTTATTTACATTTACGGCCTTTAGCAGACGCTTTTATCCAACGCGACTTCTGTGCCCTAACTACAGGGGGCAGTCTCCCTGGAGCAACTTGGGGTTAAGGGTCTTGCTCAGGAACCCAGTGGTGGTGCTGAAGGTAGGATTCAAACCCATGACCTCTTGGTCCAGAGGCAAGGATACTACCCACTAGGCTCCCACAGCCCCTTTTATTGATGCTTTACACAACCAGACAAAGGTTTTTGCTCATAATCAGATTTTCTACGTTTGCATGTTACTTACATCATATTTCCTAAAAGTACACTCAATACATTCACAGTATGTTCACCATTTATTAACCAGAAAATTCTCATATTTGTTATTCATCACTAGTGTCCTATTAAAGGTCACCTGATGTGATTATAAATAGAAAGTGGATAGATATTCGGCAAGCTTTTAAGTGACAGCCAGTAGGATGAACCAGTGAACGAGTGCATTTAAAGTTAGAGGACAGTCTAGAATTTGACTCTGTATCACCACACAACCAGTCAAACATGTACTGTCACAGTTTCTTTCATCTTATGAAGGAAACTGGTTTTATTTGACATATTTTCATTTATTGTTGTGCACTCAACTTTCCAATACAAATCTGCAGTTTGTGAAATACACACCTGTAAATGTTTGTTTACACTGTTGACACTTATAAAGTTTATACATTTGTCAGCATTTGTTTTACTTGGTTCTAGTTTTTAATTTTCTCTTTAATTTATTGTAACTTATCATGATTTATTGTAACAAAGACACTTCAGGGGCTCGTTTCACTACACATTATAGATGTAAAACTGTGCATGTGACCAAGAATCTTAAACCTTGAATCTTGAAGTGGTAAAAACCTGTGGTGTGCGAAACCTTTTGAGTGGTTCTGCATGTCGAGTTTCTTGCATATGTGGACGATTCAGTGCACAGTGGTAACCTGTGCAGAGCTGTACTGTCAATTCTTTTATATACAAATGCTCTGTCCACTGATCAGGACAGGGAGGTTCTGTTTCCTGCAAATGACCAAAACTTTTCAGCGAAATGAAAAAGTTTTGGCGATCGTGACTGTGTTCTACTGCTGCATGGGTTTCACAGCGAAGATGACGCTGCGCTGTGTTTTCCTGCGCGTCTGCGTTCCAAACTGTTGTTTGGACACGTGGGTAATGTTCTGGAATAAGGAGCTTTGATGATCCGACATAAATCACCAGCCAATTAGACAAAGCGCCAAGGAATTTGGGCGCAGGACCGAAAAGACAAAAGAGGAGAAGAGAAAAGGGAAAAGAAGAGAAAGGAACAGATGGCAGATGCCGTCGTTTTGGCGGCCTTTTGAACTGGTCACTCGCCGTCCTGCTTTGGTTTGAAAGGAAAACGTGTGAAGAAGAGTAATCAAGTGTGTGAGTGTGTGTGTGAGAGGGAGAGAGAGGGAGAGTGTGTGTGTGTGGCTCTTCAGACTCCTGTGTAATTGGGGGTTGTGTGTGAGGGAGGCGGCCTTCACACCTTCAATCTGGTCACAGTCTGAGCCAACTGATTGCCTGAAATGTCTGGTGGCTTCACAGTCACACACACACACACACACACGCACACACACAGAGATGTTTTCTGATGCTGGTTAAAACACCAAAGGTGCCATTTGCTCTGACAGCAGGTATTTTTTATTGTTCTACTTTTCTAAGGAAGGCAGAAGTTGTCTTCTACCATAAACACTCTCTCTCTTTTTTCTTTAAAATCTCTCTATCTCTCTCTATCCTTTCTCTTTTTCTTTAAAATCTCTATCTCCCCTATCCTTTCTCTTTCTTTAAAATCTCTCTCTCTCTCTCTCTCTCTCTCTCTCTATCCTTTTTCTTTTTGTTTAAAATCTCTCTCTCTCTCCTTTCTCTTTTTGTTTAAAATCTCTCTCTCTCTCTATCCTTTCCCATTTTCTCTAAAATTCTCTCATTGTCCCTTTCTCTCTCTTTCTTTTCTCTCTGCCCCGCTCAGTCATCTCTCCCTTCTCGTGCTCTCTGTTTCGATTCATCTCTTTGTCTCTTATCTCTTTTTTATCTTTCTCCCAAGTTTTTGTCCTTCTTTTCCTCCCCCTTTTTGTCTGCTTTCTCTCTCTCTCTTTCTTGTACTTTCTTTATCATTGTCTCTTTCTTTATCTCTCATTCCCCAAATCTTTTATTTCTTTCTTTCCTTCCTTTTTCTGTATCCTCCTCCTTTTCATTCTATTTCTTGCTTTTTCTCTCTCATTTCTCTTTCTTCCTCTCTTTCACTACCTTTCAGCCTTTTCTGACTCATTCTCATCTTTTTCTTTGCCTCTTTTTCCATCAGCTCTCTCTCTGTCTCTCCCTCTCTTTGTCTGTAATCTCTCTTTCTTTCTGTTTTCGGGATGTAGGAGGCTGAATGTGGCTCTCGCTGCATCCGATTCCACGCACAATATCTGGAGTGTGTATCTGTGGACACGTGTGTACACGTGTGCATGTGTGTGTACGTTCATGTGGACATGTGTGTGTGTGTGTGTGTGTGTGTGTGTGTGATGTTTGCATCGCTCTAACATCTCCCTCCTCTTGTCCCGCACAGCCCCGGCGACCGCTGCCATGGCGACCGGCGTCCCCTTCCTCCCGATGCTCCTGGCCGTTCTCCGATTGGCTGCCTGCTCGTTTCCAGAGGAACCAGGCCCTTTAATCTCCGCCCCTGCCGAGGGTAAGCCCCTCCCCCTCCACCTCTGTCAGCCAATTAAAACGCACCGCAGGGTGGCATTTGGAGAGAGAGCTCCCTCAGGAGCACGAGCGAAATCTATCACCCCCCTCTAGACCCCTCAGAACAAACTGTGGACATCAGTGACTTTTACATTTGGCAGCCAGGAACAAAATTAGTTAACACACGACAGGTCTGGAATCTCGGAACGTAATTAACGGAGCGGTGATTAATGTTGCAGCGCAGTGCTGTGTCCTTGTTATCATGCCCAGTGCTGATGGATTCATTTGTTAGTTTATTTCAGCAGCAAAGGTGTTATGATTTACGTAAAAAAAAGTTGGCACCAAAGAGGCCAATATCTCTACGTTCAAGGATATAACTGTATATTTAAGGATTTACTGTTATCCAGAAGAACGGAGCAGTCCGCCTCAAAGAGGTTCTTGAAGGGTTCCTTAGCACACTTACATGTAAAATCATGTAATAGTTCTTCTCCACTTGCTGTGTTCTTTAAAATTAACAAACCTGGGCCTGCTAAGGAGGCTGCACCTCTACCTACTGATTTAAAACTCTTTTGTTACTTTATTTAATAAGATAAGATGAGATAAACCTTTACTAGTCCCACAAGTGGGAAATTTGCATTGCTATGGCAGTACACAGTTAAGAGCAGCAAAACAATAGAATAAAAGCTATACAGTAAAACGATCAAATAGAAAGTACACTTTACAACTAATACAACAAATATAAATATAGACATTTGTATGTGCATGCAAATATATGTGTATATAACCTGTATTTGTATCTCATCGCTGTCTGGCGGAAACCTCGTAACTCCACTTTTGGTCTTTGTTGTTTTTTTTCATAAATCGATACTATTGGTCAGTCTCCATGTGGATCTGTAAAATTTAGAAATTATTAACCAATGAAAAGTGTTGAAAATAGTTATACCAGTTTTGATGATGCAGTCTTCATTTATTTATAATATACGTAGTTTTTTGAGTTTCCTAAAAAAAAATAGCCGTTTTGCACATATGAGGTTTCCGCCTGACAGCAACGATATATATATATATATATTTATATGTATATATTTTTATTTACATGCTAGCCAATCGTATTCCACAGCTTTCCAGTGCCATCTTAAAAAGATCACAGGCATCCTATATTTCCCCACAGCCTTAGTAGAATAAGCACGAAATTGAATAACAAAGTTATTTTTTAATTGTCTCCAAAAAGAGGTGTTGGGTCTTGTCGACTCTTGTTATTAGATTACCATGAAATCAATACAGATGGGACTGAGGTGACAGAGGGAGCTCCGGGTCAATCAAACACAGAAGATAACTGATCTTCCATTTCTTATAGTATAGTGCTTACTAGGGCTGCAGGATATGAAAGTGTAAAATGCAATGTTTAATAAAGAGGATATTGTGATGAAACGGATAGATTATAATTAATTTAGTTTGTTTCCAATTGCGATGTTCAACAAGTAGGCTACCGATTGTTTTAATCTGTTTGGTTTTAATGTGTAGTTAAACAGTAAATGAACCTCTTCTTTAAGCAAATAACAGAAAATGCAGAATTACAAAACACCGTTCACTATTCAGTTTCATTTGTTTGGATTTAATGTGTAACTGAGGGTTGCAGAGTAAGCTGTATCTCTATTTACTGGTTGTAAATGTAGTTCTTTTGTTGCTTTATTTAATACATTTAACATACATGCCAGCCTGTCATAATCCCAGAAAAGCCTGAACTATGCAGGGATGAATGGGGGGAGCTGGGAGATGCAGTGGCCAAAGGGGGCCTTAGACCAAAAACGTTCGCCACCCACTACGTTAAAGTATCTTCCTAAAATTATTTTAAATGTATTTAAAAGTAACAGACTTGTTTTTTGCTACTACATAGAACCCTTTTTTGGGATGAGTGTTTACTTCTTTAAATTAATTTACAGTAAATTGCCTTCTGTGAACCACAGTCATTTACTTTCTTAGTGTTGGTAATTAGGCCTAATCAACCGGCACTTGTTGGGTGGAGCGTTTTTGAATGTGTCTTCACGTATATGAGCTGCAGAACTGCTACAGAGTGTTTCAAAAATGTCTTTCAGTTGAAAGGAATGAAAGGAAAATGACAGTTTATTTAAGGCAGGATAATACTTATTTCATTTGAATGAAGACAGGGATGAATGGCTCTTTTCTGTTATTTTACCCATATATATATATGTGTGTGTGTGTGTGTGTGTGTGTGTGTGTGTGTGTGTGACAGTCTTTTTACCTTGAAATACACCATTTTTTCTTCTGCCACTGCAGCCAGCAATACTTTTATCATAAACTAAGCTTCAGGATGTTTTAGGTGCTCGGCCTTGATCCACCTTACCAAGGCTGATCCAATGCACCTGATCAAGCTAATCCAGGTCTTAAGGAGCATCTGAATCTTAAGCGCTATTGAAGCTGGATTACTTTGACTATGGGAGGTGCTGTAGTGTCATTTGACTGGCTGATTTGTACAGGGTATCTGCGTAATTTCCCCAAAAGATCACAGACATCCTAGATTTCCTCATTAGCCCTAGCTGAACAGGCACGGAATTGAATAACAATGTTCCTTTTTAATAGTCTCCAAAAAGAGGTGTTGGGTCTTATCAGCTCTCATTATTATTTTACCATGAAATCAATACAGACGGGACTTAAGTGACCGAGGGAGCTCTGGGTCGGTCAAACACAGAGGATAATTGATCTTCCATTTCTTATAGTATAGTGCTTACTAGGGCTGCAGGATATGAAAGTGTAAAATGCAATGTTTAATAAAGTGGACAGTGATGAAATGATAACTGATAGATTATAATTAATTTAATTTGTCTCTGATTGGAGTGTTCAACAAGTAGGCTACTGATTGTTTTCGAGTTACAAAAGCACTGTTATTTTCAAAGAAATAGAAAATAATTTAGTCCTACAGGGGCTTATTAAATACTAATGAACTAATAGTTATTTATATCACAGCTTCAAACCTTTTTTATGCGCCTTCAGGCTGTTAAAAACAATGACCTTCTGTGAGCGTATTTTTTTATATTTATGTTAGTATCTAAATACAATGTCAGAACAAGAAAGGTTTTTGGAGCCAGACAAACCATTTGTAACTTACAAAGGAAGATCATGTCAAAAGATTTGTAGTTTTTGACCATTTCTATTGGTCCATTTATAACGAAATGTTCACACAATGTAAAAGGAAACTAGAATATGTAAAAAAGCAAAAAAAGACAAAAATGGGGAAGTAAAAGTTTTGTCTCGACAATAACAGTATTCCTTAAAACTCCTCAAAAAGCCCTTTATGGTGGTGCAGGTTTGTTGTGACAGTAGCCATTACTCTGGGCTCACTCTTGAAGAAATATTATGGTTAGTTAGTGAAGCATAGAGTAGTTTTGTGCTGTACACATTTGGTGAAATCACTCAATTTTCATTGCTCTTAATACTGCATTTCAGTCTAACTCTACTTTCAGTTATTCAAATGTTAGTTTTCTTAAATCACAACAATAATAAGTGACTACGCAGGTATTTTTTTAAATTTCTGCTTTAATATGGTTTAGCCTTGAGGTGTTTCAAGGTGCAGTGTAAGAAGTCATAGGTCCATAGTAATTAGGAAAATAAATCACAGGATGGAAAAAAATGTGAACAGGGCAGGACAAGACTGAACAGCAGTAAATTCGCTCGCCACTGTAATTCTCCAGTGTCTCATTCAATTAAAAACCCATCTATAATACATTGATGTGGGTCTCCAAAATAATTTGCTATATCACACAGCGGGTGTGTCATAGTGGGTAATGGAGATTTTATCTCCAGCGCGCTTCGACATGGAAACATGGCTAAAATTATTACTTTTAATCCCATTAAACTCCAGCATTTTCCACCCAATATATATTGGTACACTGTTTAAACAGTTCTTTAAATACCCTTTCAGGCACCGTTAGCTCAAATAGTGTAGCACACAGTCATTTACAATGGACAGTAATATCCATAGGAAAAGTAAGACCCACTGACTAAAGCCACTGCCCATTGACTAATGTAAGAGTAACTGAGTTTCCTGTTCTTTGCAGGGAAATGCATTGAAACTGCTGTCCACTGTAAAACTATAAGTGCCCAAAAGTGTTCCTTGGAGCAATGCCATACTTTTGGTTCCCTTAAAAACAATTGGATCGATTTTTTTTAAGAGCCGTCCATCAAAAGGTTCCTTAGGGAGCTAAAAGGGGTTCTACTATGGCATCACGCTACTATTCTGAAGAGTGCACATGCAGTCTTGGATAGATTTAAGATTGAAAACAAAGTTCCTTTGAACCACAGGTTCTTCAGTTAAATGTAAGATTGTTTGCCATAAATAATGATGTACATTATATGAAAATGTAAGGGGAAGGTCTGAGTGTGGGGGTTTAAAGTAAAAAGTAAAGTTTTAGTTATGTGCAAACACACCACCACACAGTACACAGTGTGAACAATGTGAAATTTTTTCTTTGCATTTAACCCATTCACCCAATAAAGCAGGGGGCTGCCACCAATGAGGGGCAGCCGGGGAGCAGTGTGTGGGGACAGTGTTAGGTGTCACTAGCAGTCCAGGGATTTGATCTCACGACCTTCTGATCTCAGAGTGAACTCCCTAACCACTAGGGCACCAGCTACCCTAGTGGACCCAGAGATGAGTTAGAACCGATCTGGCAAAAAAGTAAAATGTGTCACAGTAAGTAAGTCATACTGAGTTCTAAACCACATGCACAAGTCTGTTCCACCTTAACGAGGAGCTTGAGGCAGTTTGAGCGACTTCAGTTTTATACCCAGTTTACATTGTGTGATTTTGCGCTGTCCAAGATGAAAGATGATAATCACAAAACAATCTGGTAATTTCTTTGGTCGTGGCTCCTAAACTGTGGTCCTACGTCGTGCTGTGAGAGAAGTTCATATGGCCGTCATCACGGCGACCAAGAGATTATTTTCTGACAATGTCAGAAATTTAGGACGACCACCTGACAGTGTGTGTGCTGCTACGACATACAACTACTGACCAGCCAATCAAAACGCAGCATGAAATGACGAATTTGTCAACACAATCCAAACAGTATGGTGGAGAAACGACCGGAACATGGGACACCGCCTCTTCTTTGGATTCTTCTCCACATACATTAAAAACACGATTTCTTGTTCAGTGCAGGCTGATGATGTTTTGTTCTTCAATACCAACTTCCATAGTAACTTATGATTCAATGTACCTTCATACACACCGTTGTATATCTACTAACACATCGTACCCAAGTTTATTAGATCCATGTCACTCAGTTTGATTCATAATGATCTTATAAAATTGCTGAAGTCGTCTGTAGAAGGCATTAGAGATGTATTTACTGCAAAGATTTGTCTGACTATCGACATCTTGTGTTTTTTAGCTTCCAGTTCTAAACTAAAGAGGTCAAATTTGCACTCCAAACATTGGTCTTGGTTGATGGATGATGGGCTACATCTGTGGTCAGATGCAGTCAGACTTTTCCTTTAAATAGAATCGTGAGACAAATAGTTTTATGGAGAATTACAGAAGGGCGTAACTAACCTGGTAACTGACCGCTCCTCTTCAGAATGTAGTGTCCTCTCCAACCCCCACCCACTCCCTCAGGCTCTCAGCTGCGGTCGTGTGTGTGTGTGTGTGTGTGTGTGTGTGCGCGTACTCCCCGTGGGCAGGAATTAGTGTTATTGCCGAGCGGCTCTAACGTCAGTCTCATGATTATGCAGTAGAGTGCAGAGATCAAAGGTCAGACAGAATCGTGTGATTAACATGCTCAGGAAAACAGCAAGTTTGTGCGTGTGCGTGTGCGTGTGTGTGTATGTGTGTGTGTGCATGTGTGTGTGTGTGTGTGTGTGCATATGTGTGAGTGTGTTCATGTGTGTGTGAAAAAAGAGAGACAGACAGGAACAGGCAGGGTCCTGGATTGAGTATTATACTCTTGAACATGAAGCTGTGAGCTCTAACAGCTACCATACATTGGGTCAGGAAAATTATACTAAATAAATAAATAAATAACTATAAAAAAAACCTGTTAGCTCCTACCTGGTCTGCTGAACATTACATTCTTCAGCTGCAACATTTCATTCCTTTCCGTTCCATTAAAGCGCCTCTATTATAGAATAACAATTAAAGTACCTACAGTGGGTTTATTTTAATAGCCCTATAATACAGATGTAATGGAGCGCAGCAGGAGTGGAGAGAGATGCTCATCCCCTGTAGGCCAACAGCTGTTTTTTGGCTAAAAAACATGAAAGCGCTCAGAGGGCCAGGAGCGAAACATGTCGGCACAGTTTGTAAATTTAATCCGTATTCATGCTGGATTAGTTTTGCCTGGGGAGCTGCTCTGATTTAAAGTGATAGATCAGCAAAAATATATATAATTTACAGTATTCCCTCTCACATGAAATAAAGTTAATCTGCCATGTCATGTCTGCTTTCTGAAGTTTGCATCTGTAGTTTCATTTGCATCTGTAGCTCGTTTTAAAAAGCAGTAGCAGCTGAAACACTCTATATAATTTCAATGGGAAGGGGCGGGGCTAAACTGCTGTAGACTGAATAGTAATAAGAAAAGGTAAGATAAGGTAAGATAACCCTTTATTAGTCCCATGGGTAGGAATTTTTTTATGCCTGTATACATATATTTGACAATATTTCTTCTAATTTCCAAATGATGTACTTCTAGTAGTTTTTTGCCATCCAACTGGTCACATTGCAAGAGGATAGTGTTGATTACAGCTGTGTTTTATTATACTTTTCCAAACATTAAGAAACCACTGCAAATTATTTTTAAATCAGCATCTCTATGAGTGTGAAACCATTCCATGCCAGTGTCTGTTAAATTCCTACACAAGCACCTC
>JBBPCX010000040.1:37161398-37175761 GCA_037974365.1 Hydrocynus forskahlii | reverse complement strand
AAATGAGAGAAATGGGGGGAGGGAGGCTGGAGAGGGAGAGAGAGAGAGAGAGAGAGAGAAGGAGAGATGAGAATTGTTGAGAGCTATACTCGAGAGAAATAGAGAGAGTACACAAAAAGAGAGACACTCTAGAGTAATAAGAAGCACGAAGGAGGAGACACAGTACGTCTGCTCCACTTTGAATCGACTTATTTATGCCTCGCCCACAAATGCCCTCCAGGCTCGGTAAAAAATGCATGCAAATTTAAAATAGTCAGTTGAAATGTATATGAGTTGAAATTGTGGTTGTTTTAGGTCTGGTATGATTCAAATGAAACTAAAACTGATCATAAAGTGACTTTTATTCTTCATGAATCGGTTAAGTGATTACTCTTTGAGGGATAAACAGTCCGTTTCTGTGGGTCATTATAAAGTGTATTGCTTTTCTGCGCAACACTAAAAGGGAGGAAATCCACACCAGCAGGACCTCGGCAATGTACATATGTTAATAATGACAAGTTTCATGTACATAGATGTCAAATAAATGTTTTTATGTTATTAAATGTTTGCATGCTTCTGCCAAAACAATCACTAAATTACCTAATTAGTAATAAAGCTAATAGTGACAGCCCTAGATATTTGATCAAATAATTAGATCAAAATCATTGCCATCATCGTCATTATGTGTTAAGTAGGTTTTGGTGTCTTGCAGTATTTATCGTGTAACTTTATTATTTGGCTCATTCATTATTTAACTTCAGCAGTATTTGTCACTTTTAACTTCAGTTTTCAGTCCAACATACTGTACATGCCACAGCATTATCACATAATACATACACAAAAAGTGTATAATGAGAAAACACACTAACCAAATCCTCTGGCAAGTTTTCACCCTGTGACACAACATCTAGTCAAAAAGACATTCAGGAGCCAGAAGGTCTTGGAAGACTGTGTACAGAGCATTAGCTTTTCATTAAAATTTAAATCCTAATCAAACACATCTCCTCTTCTACTTACAAACACGAGCTGGTTTAGTTTCATCACAATTTCTCAGAGAACTGAGAGTGTGAAAGAAGGAAAGAAAACATGAGAAAAGGCCATTCAGAGCATGTACACCCAACTAGAGCTGGAAAATAGTTTAGTCAATAATGCTAAGGTTGCTAACAGTGATTAGCACCGATAAGCATTACTCATGATCACGTGCTAACTAGTGACTCCTAGAATTTATACATTATAGCCATCATTAGCACGTATGGCTGAGCTATTTCTTTAACAGACTCCGAACAGTCCCATGGTTCGGCCTACACATGTGTTTAGCAGTGACTTCACATTGATTTCCAATGGATTGGAACAGAAAACAAGAAGCAGACTTTCTCAGGCTGGGTGTAATTATGGGTTCATTGTACTTTGTTTGTTGTTTGTTGTAATATGTGAACTATAAGAGGCTTTTCTCTAAAACTTGGTATTAGCCACCCTCTGCGCGCACTGCGTGAGCTCCTACTCCTGAATAGGCTGTAGTTACGTTGGCTGATAATTAGCAGGTAATTGCATCTCGACTGCGGCGCTGACTTTACCTGCCTTTGCACAGCTGAAGCACTGAATGCAGACAGAGGGGAGCATTTCAGGGCTGTCCGTTTTTGTATTTGTTTCTTTTAATTTATGGAGATATGAAGTAATGAAACACACTGAAGGATGTGTGGGTTGCTTTTGATGCAGGCCAACTAGTCAACCCACGCGATTATGAAAGATATCATCGCAATCTTATTCAAACTTTTCAGCTCAAAAATATCTTTATTTCTTTGAAGCTGCCTGAATACTTGAGTCCTATTCTGGCCTTGTTTTGTGGGACAGGTTGTCCTTTATACTGTTTTTTTTTTACAATAAAGGAGCAACAGTTCACAATAGACATTGTACTAAAATCATACTTTGACCTTTTTTTGGTGGGCTACCAAATGGGATTACAATAAATACACATACCATAATAAACACTCTTCATTAGGCACACCAACCTTGTATCTCCAGCGACATGATCAACTTTGTGCAACATACACACATACACACACACACACACACACACACACACACACACACACACACACACACGCCATGTCAATGTCACTGCCATGCTGAGAATGATTCACCACCCAAATCATACCTGCTCACTGGTGGTCCTTTGGGGGTCCTGACCATTGATGAATGACATGAAAAGGGCCAACAGATAATAAATGGATGCCAGTGTGCCTGTTTGATCACTTGAACTGATAAAATGGACAATTAATGTAGGTACAAGATAAAAGGGGTATTTGGCTGATGCTCTTATCCAGAGCGACTTTCAGTCATTAGTTATGGGGACAGTACCCCTGGAGCAACGAAGGGCTAAGTGTCTTGCTCAAGGACACAATGGTAGAAAGTGGGGGGGTTTGAACCTGCAACTTTGTGGTCATCAGGTTCACAGGCAAGTATTTTACCCTCTAGGCTGTTTTACCTAATATAATGGCATGTCATGTGTATAGATCTGGTGGCAGCTGGTGGTTAGGGAGTTGCCCCTGCGATCAGAAGGTCATAGGTTCGAATCCCAGGACAGCTAGTGTCGCCACTGAGGTACCCTTAAGCAAGATACCATCCCCACACATTGCTCCCCGGATGCCCCTCATTGGTGGCAGCCCATTGCTTACTTGGTGAATGGGTTACAGACAGAGAAAGAATTTCACATTGTTCACACTGTGTGCTGTGGTGCGTTCACTATAAGGGGCTATAAGGGGACACTTTATGTAGTCATATTAGTACACCTTATATAGATACATAGATGCTGCTGCGCCCCCTGCTCAGTTTTGCATTCACTCATAATAGTACACTAAATAGTCTTCATGCGCAATATCACTACTTATGTCAATATTACTTTTTATTGCTTAATATTACTACTGGATTCTCTACTAAGTGTAATAACGTACTCCAAACTACTATTTGTGTCGGTTTATTTCACTTAATTGTGTTACTTATCTATAGTATTTATATTTAGCATTTCTGTATATAGCATAGTGTATTTTCATATTTTTTTCTACAGATTTTTTATTTAGATTTAATTTAGACTTTATATTTTATATTGTACTTGTCTCCGTGTCTTATGTAGTGTCTCGCAGTCATTACATAAGCAATTTCTTCTAAATCAGTAAAGTTTTCTGATTCTGATTCAACACTGACTAGGTTATAGGATGCTAAAATCAGGGAGAAGTGAGATGGAAAACAGTTGTTTTTTGCATTTAAGGGTCAAAACAGCAGTGTTTCATCTTTTGGTTTTTCATGGATGGGCTCAGCCCCTGGTCCTTGAGGGTTTAAAGTTTGACAGTATCTGTACCAACATGCCTGACACCAAACACACACACACACACACACACACACACACACACACCCTCAACATCTGTACCACCACATCAGCCCTCAGCACTCCAACTCACCACCTCAGAGAAGTGCCCTCTGTGTCAACCCCCTCTGAGTTCAGCTACAACAGCAAGACTCAAACAAACCCTACGGACAAAATAAAGAGTGGTCCCCAGGACGCAGCTGCACAGTGGGGCCCTAATGCCGCAGTTTCAATAAATACACAGAACTTCTTCAAAGCCTTTTGTGGGTGTCCATCAATGAAGCAAAGCATTCCTCACTCTTGAAAGTACAGCCTTGTTTATTTAGCAGTTAGCCGGCTCGCTGTAATGGGAGAGCCGTGTTTAAATGAGAGTTAAAATGAGCCTCCATTACCATCAAAGACATAAAAAGTGCCATAAAAGTGCCAGCATGTAGTCTGCTGGCCTCCCGCTCCAAAATGTCTGGAAAATGGTTCCATTATGAACTGTTATGACGAGTGGGACTCTGCATGGGCCCTGTGGTGGAGCTCTGCAATGGGGCCCACTTTATGGCCTGCTGTGCAGGAAACGACTGGATGAATGAACAAAGCCAGAAAAATGACATTGTTTAAGGATCTTCCTCACAGTTTCACTTCTTCCGTGCCAGAGCTAGATAGCTAATTTAGCTAAAAAGTAATGGAAACCAGCTTAACATTGTGCACGTCTAAGTAATTGAACACTTGCCTCAAACCATACTGGGTTAATTGATCTCAGGTAGACTGGCTTTGGTGGTCCTGCACTGTTAGACCATTATCTATTAAAATGAATGAAATTACAGGCTAGATCTACTCTTTAGGTTGGCTGAGAGATTTAGCTATGCAACATTTATCTGCTCGTTATTATACACGACACTATGTCATACAGTGTCAGAAAGCACTTCAGCAAGTCTGTTAGAGATAACGAAACACCTCCGCATTGTTTGGCACAAATGTGTGGCTTGCAAAGTGCTAATTGGTAGAGTATTGCTTGTTAGCTTCATTAGCCTTGTACCTCTAGTGCCAGACTAAAGAAGCAATCTGTAGAAGCCAGATATGTCTTGGCTGATCAACTGCATTCAAGTCAACTCAAGTCAATTTTATTTGCTATGACATACATAGAGACATAAAAACACATTTAACAAGAAATTGCATAATCTTAAAATCTTAAAACCCATACAGCTGAGGACCTGTGTATGTATACATCCATGTATGTATATATATATATATATATGTATGTATATATATATATATATATATATATATATATATATATACACTGTGTACATTTACACATACATATACAGGATATATATACACATATATTTGCATACACATACAAATGTCTATATTTATATTTTTTGTATTAGATGTAAAGTGTACTTTTTATTTTATCTTGTTGTGTTGTATAGCTTTGAATCTATTGTTTTGCTGCTCTTTTGTTTGTACTGCCGTAGCAATGTACATTTCCCCCTTGTGGGACTAATAAAGGTTTATTTGATCTTATCTCTTATCTTAATCTTTGTCAAAATAAAAAGAGAATAATCAGTAAGTAAATTTACTGTTATAATTCTGTTCTGAACCCAAACTTTCGGTTGCAGCGTTCCAATTACTTCAGAATTCAGAACTGGGGATGCTGTTACACCTGGGTTGACTGAGTTCTAGTAAAAGTCAGAAAGCCACCCCAGAGGATAGGAAAATTCAAAATAAGATCTCCTCTCTGTCCAGCTTATTTCTTCTAGACGTAACTGAGCTCAGTTTAACATCAATATGACATTTTGACCAATTTATCACACTTCTTGAATTCAGCTCCAGAGAAAGAGCCTTCCTCTAATCTCAGTCCCAATTTAAGATCTTAAAATTCTTTTCTCTCACTGCTTTGATCTTTATTTGGTTCAAATAGTCAGATCTTCAGATAAATTATAAGATCCAAAAGAATGCTTGGTTGGCTTTAAATAAGCCTGTACAATCTGAAATGTGTCTTAGTGATCAAATTCAAGTTTCAGAACTACCAAAGTCAGACAGTTTTGATCCATAGTGGTGTTAAAGAGAAGAAAACTGAGAAGCCGATGAGAACAGCAAAAGAACTTCTGTCTTATGCAGATTTTTTATTTTGCCCCTTATTTGCAGTGAAAAGAGGTTTAGGAGAAACAAGTCAGACTTCAATAATCTTCAAATAAGAGCAATGCCAGTTGATAAGGCATTATGTTGTGTTTTGTACATACGCACACTGTAGCAACATGTTCACAGATAGGAACCAGACTGCTCTGCCTGTATGATTAATTTAATGCTAATACAGAGTCTACACTACATCTTTCACTACTGCTGATTCACAGTGCTGATGGATTTTGAGATTGAGGTTGGTGAGGTTTCTCTAGCTTTCCAAGTTGGAAATATAAGTGAAATGTCTTACTAGGAACTTGGAAATTCTGCCTTCCCAAGTGAAATGCATCATAAAGAGTAGGGTAGGGCTCTAAAAGAGAAAAACCAAAGTAGGAGTGATCATCAATAATATTTAAGACCCGTTTGCTGAGACAAAGCTTGGAAATTGAGGACAGTGATGACAGAAATCTTAGAAGCGACCTTAATCACCCACTCTTACTGATTCTTCCCCCAGCAGTGACTGCCATGTGGTAGGAGAGTAAGTGAGCACACTCTCTATAAATGACTTGTTAAAAAAAAGAATCAGAGCACTCCCAGACTATCTGGTAAGGGGGAAATTGTAAAAATTCGATTGCTGGCTGAACCAATGTTTAACCTCAGTCTTTGTGTCTCTCTCTCGCTCTCTCTCTCTCTCTCTCTCTCTCTTTCTCTATTTAGGGGGAGTGTCGTAACTATATGAAGGTTCTGCTGAGTCAGCATGGTGGGCTTTTTGTATGCGGCACCAACGCCTTCAACCCACTGTGTGCCAATTACACTGTAAGTGACCCCACCATGGTGCCCACAGGCTGCGGAAACTCCAGGAAACGATCCCCTCTGGCATCTCACTGAGTAAACATGTGGCACGGCTGAGAAGCCAGTGTGCATAGTCAGGGCCACACAACGTACCGCAGTAGTTGATTAATGATGGGTTGGTTCTGTATTGTAGAGACCGGGGAAATGTTATTGGAAGCATTTGTCGTAACATTCTGGTGGTTTACGCTGTTATCACTGGCTGTGTCCTTCTAGTAATTACTGTTACGTGCTATTGTAGGGCAGAACAATATATTCAAATTTAGTACACCATAATATATATGAACTGGTATCACTTTTCAGTAATACCAGTTAAGTAATGCAGCAATATTTAAGACAAAAATAACATGCATGTGCGCTAAAAAAGCTTTTTGATGTTTCCTATTAGCAAAAAAAACACTTTAGAGAGCATCCGCCTGTATTTTACTTATAACGCAAAATCATTATCACTGTGTTGGAAAAGCATTAGTATTTCAGCACAGAAATCTTGGTTTTATAAAGTCTGAGTCAGATGTTTAGAGTTTAGATCTTCTAAAGCAATGCTGAAATTGGCTTGTCCTGTTTTAACCTGCTGCTGTAGTGTCAGCAATCACATAACAAAACCACAGCGGTGTAGGAGGATCTCTAACGCTAAAACCTTGTTTTGATTCAAACTTCTAGATGGTGCATTTAACCTTCTGATTCACTACGAAGTGAAAAAAATGTGTAGAATAAATAGCCGCTGAGCACTGGTCTATAAACCCTGAGCTAATGCATAGGAAAGATAGTCAACTCCGTTTTAGTGTAGATCTGGCATGAACTGTGTAGAACTGTGAAACACAGTACAACATACACTATTTGGACAAAAGTATTGGGACACACCTGTTTTTCCGTGAAGGCCAATCTTAGTGCTTCAGCAGACCAAGGCATTTTGGATGATGCCATGCTTCCAACTTTGTGGACACAGTTTGGAGAAGAACCTTTTCTATTCCAGCATGACTGTATCCTAGTGCACAAAGCGAGCTCCATAAAGACATGGCTGGAGGAGTTCGGAAGAATTGGCCACACACAGCTCTGACTTAAACCCCATCCAGCACCTTTGGGATGAACTGGAACGGAGATTGTGAGCCAGACCTTCTCGTCCAACATCAGTACCGGGCCTGATAAATGCTTTACAGAACGAATGGGCACAAATTCCCACAGAAGCATCTAAATCTTGTGGAAAGCCTTCCAAGAAGCGTGGAAGCTGTTATAGCTGCAAAGGGGGGATCAGCTGGATTAAAGTCTGTGGATTCAAATGCAATGTCATTAAAGTCCCTGTAGGTGTAATGGTCAGGCGTCTCAATACTTTTGTTGTAAATCTCAGCTTCTTTAAAGTGCAGTTTTAAATTTGTTGGTGGCTCAGTGATTCATGTTTCAACACAATGACACATTCGGCCTCGAAGCGTTTGGCCTCACCAGTGAATTTCTTTAGCTATACTACAATATCTTGATCCATCTGGAGCTGTGATTGGCCAGGATTCTGACAGTACACAGTAAAAAGCATTAATAAAATAAATTACTGTGCAAACTGCTTAAAGCTATTTATCTGAGCAGTGAGGGATAAAGTTACGTTAGAATACATGCAAACAAACCTGAAATCATTTTATAAAATCACAAAGTGTTTTGTTTGTAAAAGTACTTGAAGTTTTTGTGAGCTGGTTAAAAGAACACAGGTTTGGTTCCAGATTTCACCTCCTTTGCTTGGATTTGTGAAACTCCACCAGCAGCTCCTGGTTTAATTTAATGAAGCCCTGATTGAGCTGCACCAGGTATATGAGGTATTTGATGAGAACTACAGTGTAATACTGGGCTTCCATGACAAGAGGACTGAGAATGATTAAACAAACACATAGACATACATAAAATCCCTATTACTGCATTAATATTATTTGCATAGCATTTTAAAACATATACTGCTCAGCCAAAAGGCTTTTAAATATAATTTATTCAGGGGTCTAAGACTTTTGCACGGTACTGTAGATATCAATATCGCAGAGTTCAATATTGAACTTTAATGTGCAGCCTGTTTACTAACAACTAAGCTTTAAATAAGCACTCTATAGGGTTCAAGCTGCTTATTTTCGCTCACCAAAAGCCTCTCAGCTTAGCTGTGTGTGTGTGTGTGTGTGTGTGTGTGTATGTGTGTAAGAAAGGGAGAGAGAAAGAGCATGAGTGTGTGTGGTAGAAAGAGTAAATTTTATATCATTCATCTAATAGAGTTCATCACCACTTGATCTGTGGACTTGTGTGGAACTCTGAACGAACTCTAAAGCTTATTGATTTAATCTTTTGTATTTGGGAAAAAGCGCATAAAGGCAGATGCCCCTGTTGTCTGTGTGTTGACAGGGAGCGAGAGAACAGCGGATATGCCGGGTTGACTGCGTTTCAGTCCACTGCAGGGTGACTTGTCGTGTGTATCGGTATTAGTGTCACTCAATAGTATTGACTTTTGGTTGGAGTGGTATTGATACCTAACAACAACTGGGGCGTTTTCACCCTTGGACCATTTCAAGTGGTATCAGTCCAGAGTTGTGCTTCTCAGTGGAGATGTGATCACAGACCCAAACTCGAGCTCCATGAGGCCATGCACACGCATGGTTACAGCACTTAGTGTATAAAACAGTCTATTTAGAGCAACGGCTACCTGTGTGATCTTTAAGCAATAAGCCAGCACAGCTCATGAGGGATTGTGTTGTTGTTAAAGAGTGATTCTAGACAGGTTGCAGATAATGACATAATGACATCACAGTAACACATGGCTTTTAGTGCTTTAAAGCTTTTAAGAGCCGATATAATATACAGTATAATAATGTGTGTATATATATATATATATATATATATATATATATATAAATATATGTATATGTATACACACACACAGACATACATAGATGTGTGTATGTGTGTGTGTGTGTATGTAGATATCATTACTTATCTTCTAACATATATTTCCTGACATTGGAAGTACTATATTAAATTTAGACTTGCAAATGGAATATAATTTATTTGCATATTTTTATGAACCAAAAATCTGTCATATTCTCGATGTAAGAATTCAAATCATTTTCATTATGAAGACTCACTTCAGAGAGGGGATTTTACACAGCGGATTATTCAAATCTCTATATTTAAGTATGTAATGAAAACACTATGCACTGTTATTTTGACCAATATATTCCTTCTCTAAAATAATTCATAGTAGCACAAGGAATGAACACGTAAAATCTGATGAATGCAGGTGTTCCTGAAGCTGAGATTTTTGGTTCTCAGTGTAGAGAAAAGCTCATTTTGGGAAATGTGCGTGACAGCATTATCTCAGGGAAGATGCTTCATGTTGTGACTCTTTTCATCAGAACTAAGGAAACAGATGGCTTTGGGTGTTCTAATTGGATTCTACAGGAAACAAGTTTTTCAGTAAAATATGACATGATTGGGTTAAGTGTAGGCGGAGCTAATCTTTGATTGAAGGGGAGTTTTGACATTATTTTGATTGCGTTGTAATAGTAGACATACATTTATCCAAAAATCTGAACAATGTTAGGTGAGAAATCCTCGTTTCTGCTTGTAGTGTCTTGCCTTAAACAAAACCCTTATTTAACTGTATTGTGTGCCGTTGACTGGATGGTTTTGAAAGACCAGTCTGGTTAATATTTTCAGTACAGTGTAAATTGTCATGTGATGTCATTCTAGGAGAAGAAAGCATTCCAGTCAGAACAAGCTGTGTCAGGACATACTTGTAGTATAGCGTAGCAGTACTCAGATAGAAGGGTTTCATTAAAACCATCTCACATTGAGATACACTGGTGATGCACTTCAGCCAGCCTTATCAAGTTTAAAGTTTCAGGTTTATTGTTATATACAGATAATAATGGAACATTATTACCTGTAATGAAATTATTGCTTAATGCAGGTAGAATAAACACGTAATGCAAGTAGAATCAAATAAAACTGCATATTAGATGGTGCGGTAAAACTTTACAGTGACTACTAAAGCGTTTATGAATTATTTATTATCAGGTTATTACTAAGGTTGTAGTTTATAAATCATTAATAAGCAGTTATAAACAAGTTAAAACATGCTGGCTATTTGGCAAGGTCTCAGATATTTTCTCAGGCTGAATGTTAAACTGTCAGCTTCGTCAGGTCTTTGTTAACATGCTATTACCATTAAAACACCAGATCCTGCCAAATGGTGAACTTGCATCAATGTACACTGTTATAACTGCTCTAACACACTGTTATAAAACTGCTTATTAAAGATTTATAAACTGTCTACAACCTAATTAACAACCGGAATATAAATCATTTATAAACCAGTTATAACAGTTGTCATACATTGAGGTAGTCTCACTATGTGGCAATATCTCTCATCTTGTTTCAGGCAGAATGTTAAGCTGTCAGCTTTATCAGATCTTGCCAAATAGTATCAATGTATGACGACTGTTATAACGTGTTTATTACTGCTTGTTGATGATCAACAACCTGATCTTAAGTAATTTATAAACCCTTTATAAGGGTAGTCTTATTGTACAGTTTTATCATTGGTGCATATTAAACAATGTTTGACGTTTGTAAGTATTTACTGAATGTCTGTAGTGCAACCACTAAAACCACTCATTACAGTGGCACCTGCCAAGGGGTTTGATATATCAGGCAACAAGGGAACAGTCAATTCTTGAAGTTGATGTCTTGAAAGCGTAAGGATCTGAGGGTCAAACGGTATTGGCTACATGACAGAGCATCTCTAAAATGGCATGTCTTGGGGGCTGTTCCAGTAGTCAGTACCTTGATGACATTTACCACAGTTCCTAAAGTACCTGCCTCGTTCACCTGTATGCATATGCAGAGGCCCTGGAGGTGCTCTCTGCTCCCCTTCTGATGCTCTATCTATCCTAAATCACACCTGGTCCTGTATCTGAAGATTTAGCACTTAAATTTAGCACTTAGAAGTCTCCTTTGGTTCTCTTGCTGTCCTGAAGCTTGAGTGTTTCTTCAAATTGTTAGTCGCTTTGGATAAACGCAACTACCAAATGAACTAAATGTGATGTAATGTAATGGATGATGTTTTTGTGGTGATTTCGGTTGCACAGGCTTCCTGTTTATATTTTAGTTTCCAGCCACGCTGCACCCTGTTCCACATGTTTTCTACATTGACCATCCCTGGCTCCACCCCTGTCTTGCCCTCCTGTTTAGTGCCCACACCTGTTTATTTTGCTACCCTGCCCTGTTTCAACTGTTTCGTGTTTGCTTCTGTTTACAAAAACCCCTGCCTCTGCATCTGTTACCATTCCTGGATTTCCCTTATTCGAGTTTTCCCCATTATTGGTTTTCTTTATTCTATTTTATGCTAGCTTTTGTAAAGTCACTGTTTGCATTTGTGTCTCCTCTACATCCTCCCTTACACCCACACCTTTACAGTAGAACCTATAATATTGTAAAGGATAATAATTATTATAGTTCTATTACATTCTTACAAGTACTCTACCTTTCAAAAGTTGGGAATCATTTGTCATACACAAATAGCTTGAAGGGGAATTTCACTGATTTTCTAAGATTTCTGCATTGTTCATGTTTTCTCAAACTGTGAGTTGCTTTAGATAAATGTGTCTTCCAAATTAATGTAATGCAATGTGGTGCAGTGGACAGTAGTGTTTTTAGCAGCACGAGTGGGGCGTAAACAATATTAGGCAGGTGGTTCTAATGTAATGGTTGATCGATGTATGGCAATACCACCCAGTCCTTTTTTTAGTAGCTGGATCCCAGGATGAGCTGAATGATGTCATAAACTCCAGATTTATTTTTAGAACTTTTTCCATCTTCAAGTCAATTCCCAGTTTGCAGCTTGAGGCTAGAATGACTGGCTGGGGAAATGGGATTTGTTGCATGTGCAGTTTGTTGCTACCAGTGAGTAAACACTAACCGTGTGTGCTTGTGTTCAGAGAGACTCTCTGGAAATGGTTGGAGAGCCCATCAGCGGGATGGCCAGGTGTCCATATGACCCCAAACATGCCAACGTTGCTCTGTTTGCAGGTAAATATATACACACGGACAACCTCCAGTCTGTCATGCAACATTTCAAATACATATTTACATTCACATTTCATGGCGAATGGAGCAATTAAAAGCTCCAGAATCTCAGCACATTAATGTATGTTGAACTTAACGGTGTTATGGGGGTCCTGACCTTTGATGTGCTGGGTAAAGAGGGCTAACTAATGATGCATAGTAACAGATGGACAACAGTCTGTAATTGTAAACTACAAAGTACATCTATATGGTCAGTGGAGCTGATAAAATGGACAATCTGTGTAGAGACCAGACAGGTGTACCTAATGTCATGGCTCTTTAGTGTAACACTTCTGTAGCACCTTAAGGTGTCATTTTTATATTGACACCAAGGCCATCATGATAATATCCATTGGGGGGGGAAACAATATTCAGGTGTGTTCACAATGTACCCCCAGTATCTATTAATATTAAAAAATATATAAATAAAAAATACATTTGCTATGTTACAACAAGCAACCATGCACTGCTGTCCTAAATAATGAATGTAATCAGAATCAGAATCTCAACTAAACTCAACAGACTCCAGCTATTATTGCTGCCAGTTGTGGTATCACAGTGTAGCCAAACTCTGCGTGTGGTTTGTCCCATGAGGTGCTGCCGAACCCCTGCAGAAACAAGTCCTTGGCTGTGGGAACAATCAATATGAAACACTGTCTCGCTTTCATTTTTCTTACACATGTATTACAGAGTGTAGAACTAGAATACAATATGAGTGTTACTGAGACTGTATCACTTTGCCTATCATAGTGTTATGTAAAGTATAATGACATATACTTTTCTGAATGGTTATGGTCTTGCATTGTTATATGCACCAAAATAGTTGGTGCATATATTAGGGGTTATATGGTAATGAGAGCTGGGTTGTTTTTCCTAAACAAGTATTAGTAAATAAAAAAAATATTTAGTGTGGCAGGAAAAGGGTTTTCCTTTCTGGGGTGGAAGAGGGGTGGTTGTTGTTGGCAGCTGATTTGTTTCCCCCCCCAATGTTGTTTCTATGGTTATGGCCTTGATTGACACTCTGCATTGTGTCTGCATAGTTTCGATCCTGTCCTCCGATAACTGACCTCTGCCCTTGCCCTTCGACACAGAGGGCAGCCTGTTCACGGGTACAGTGACAGACTTCCTGGCCATCGATGCTGTAATCTACCGCAGCCTGGGAGACAGTCCGGCCCTTCGCACCATCAAGCACGACTCCAAATGGTTCAGGGGTGAGTCAGCCTCAGCGATTTTTCTCCTGGTTGTTTTCTGTACCACTGTGGAACGCCTGGGTGTCCTCTGGCCCCGATAACGTTAGGTGTAACAGACTTGTACTGTTCTGTTCACCCTGTTCTGTTCTCTATCTCTCCCAGTCTGTTTTGCTGTCATACCCTGCCTTGGTTTTCAGTTACACATTCTTTCTGTTTATGTCTTGATGCCCAGTCACCAGGTACCCTGTTCCACCACATGTTATCTATGTTGATCATCCCTGGCTCCGCCCCTAGGCTGCTGTTATATTTTTACTTATATATATGTATATATATATATATGTATATAATGGGCATTAACGACTTCAGATTTTTTCGAGTTGACTTTTCCGTCATCAAAGTCGAAGTCGAGTCGAGTCGTTTGATGACATCATCACACACACAGCGGAGGAACACAGGTGTCCAACATTGAGCAACTTTTATTAAAGTTCTCTGTAACATTAACAGTCAACATGACAATTAAACAAAACGAAACAAAGGCTGATACCTTGAACATTCTGGTAAATTTAAGCGTACAACAGAAAGTGGGAACAGTTTAAGCCGCGGCGCCACTCAGCATCCTCTGGACTGGACGACTCCCTGCAGTGCTAGCGTTGTAAGCTAGGGGATGCCGTTTCAGATGCCGTGCAGAACGCCGGTACTGTTACTGTACTTTAACACCGACTTGTAGGTTGTGCAGGTCACCGTGCTGTTTGTGTGTCTAGAGTGAAGGAGCTCCACACATG
>JBBPCX010000040.1:37136398-37156398 GCA_037974365.1 Hydrocynus forskahlii | reverse complement strand
CTCCTTCTTCTTCTTCTTTTTCTTAATCGGTAGTAAAAGGTACAGGTTTCGTTCTTCTTTTTTTCTTCTCATTCTTTGTCTTTTTCTTCTTTTTCAGTATCTTCTTCCTTCTTCCTCTTCAACTTCACCTTATTCCTCTTCTTTGTCTTCTTCTTTTTCCTCCTCTTTTTGTTAAACCAGTATCATTCGAACGATTTTTTTTAGAGTAAAAAACTCTAAGATAACAGTGGTGTCAGAATCCGAATCAGAAAGCTTTATTGATCTCGGAGGAAATTGTTTATCTTAGAACTGCACAGACAGAAACAAGTACAATTTAAAATAAAAATAAATAAATCCAATAAGAAATCTGTAGAAAAACCTCAATATGAAATATACTATGCTAAATGCACAAATACTGAACTATAAATAAAGTGGCCCCTAATAGTCACACGTGAACACCCCACAGCACAGCACACAGTGTGAAATTCTTTCTCTGTCTGTAACCCATTCACCAAGTGAGGCAGGGGGCTGCCACCAATGAGGGGCGCCCGGGGAGCAGTGTGTGGGGATGGTACCTTGCTCAAGGGTACCTCAGTGGTGCTGGGATTCGAACCCACAACCTTCTGCTTGCAGGGGCAACTCCCTAACCTCCAGGCCACCAACAATACTGTAGATAAGCAACTTACTGTTACTGAATTACTAGTAACACAAACAGTGGTTAGAAGTATGTTATTGCACGTAGTAGAGCTCAGTAGTACATAAGTACTATTGAAATAAGTAGTGATATTCACATAGGAAGAATATCTCTGTGGTTTAACTTGCATCAAGCATCACTTTGCCAGTCAAGCCCAGCAGTAGAGATGCAGAAATATCCCACACTTTTCAAGTGGACCCATGTGAGCGAGTGAATAGGGCTGAATGTTTGCTGCTGAGGAGAAACGGCCGGTCTGCAGCTGGGTGAGTGAAAGAACTCGAACTGCGAACAGCGGTTTGCCTGGCCCGTTCAGGGCCGCGCTGCCTGCTGCTTCTTCTCAGTGAGAATACTTTGATCAGAAACGTGTTTGACGGCCCAGTCTTGGCAAGGTGTTGCCACAGTGATGGCACAGCGTTGGCATGACAATGGGCCATCGTTGGCGTGATGTTGGCACAGTGATGTCACTCTATTGGCACGACAGCAGCGCGGTGTTGGCGAGGAAGTGGAGCGGTGTTGCCACGGCGATGGCATGGTGCTGGCCAGGCTGGCCTGTGCTCACTGTGCTCAGCACCAACATGGGCATCAAACCAAGAGGTCATTTGTGTAGTGACCGGCAGGTGACCAGGACAGAGGGCCAGAGAAAGACAAAAGACCGACAGTCTGCTTAAGATTATATGTGCAGTTGTGGTTTATAACGTTTGGTGTATCCAAACGAATTTTGGATGGAGAGAGAGAGAGAGAGAGAGGGAGCGAGAGACAGAGAGAGAGAGAGAGAGAGAGACAGACAGACAGACAGCGAGAGAGAGAGAGAGAGAGAGAGTGACAGAGAGAGAGAGAGAGAGAGAGAGAGAGAGAGAGAGCTTTTAGCCTAATATAATCATGGTTTATTTGTTTTGGTTTATAGACAAAATTTGGATGCTGACAGAAAGAGAGAGAGTAACTGAGCAAGTATTGAGATATTGAGAGAGGAGAGAAATCAAAAGGGTTGGAGAGAGACAGAGAGAGAGAAAGAGAGGGAGAGAAACTGAGAGAAACTGTACATGATTTTGGTTTATAGACAAAATTTGAACACAGACAGAAAGAGAGACAGAGAGTGTGAGAGAGAGAGAGAGAGAGAGAGAGAGAGAGAGAGAGAGAATGAAGAGAGGCAGAGAGAGATATTGAGAGAGACAGAAAGAGAAAGAAGAGAGGCAGAGAGAGCTATTGAGAAAGAGATAGAGAGAGAGAGAGAAAGAAGAGAGGCAGAGAGAGATATTGAGAGGGAAGAGAGGCAGAGAGAGATATTGAGAGAGGGAAGAGAGGCAGAGAGAGATATTGAGAGAGAGAAGAGAGGCAGAGAGAGATATTGAGAGAGAGAGAGAAGAGAGGCAGAGAGAGATATTGAGAGGGAGAGAGAGAAGAGAAGCAGAGAGAGAGAGAGAAGAGAGGCAGAGAGAGATATGGAGAGAGAGAGAAAGAAGAGAGGCAGAGAGAGATATTGAGAGAGGATACTTATGGAAAGGAAGAGAGAGAGAGATTAGGAGGGGAGAGTAACCGAGAGAAAAGGAAAAGACAGATTTAGAGAGGAGAGAGAGAGAGCTTTTAGCTAAATATCATTATGGTTTATTTGTTAGTTTATAGACGGAATTTGAATGCTGACAGAAAGAGAGAGAGAGAGAGAGTGTGTGTGAGATTAAGAGGAGAGAAAACTGAACATAAGAGAGATTTAGAGAGGAAACAAATCATGAGAGAGCGAGAGAGAGAGACAGAGAGATGAAGATGGGAGAGAAACTGAAAAAAAAAATTGTAGCTGTATATGATTATGTGGTTTATAGACAAAATTTGGACGTTGACAGTAGAGAGCCAGAGAGCCAGAAGAGTGTGAGTTTGAAGCTCAGGGCAGTTCATTGGCTGGGCTGGAGATGAGGCTGATGAGTCCAGTAAACGACTCCCACTTGTTTGCCATGTCTCTTTATATCTCATTTATAATATAGTGGAGGAGCGGAGCCAGCCGCAGCTACACTTCCCTCCTGAAAATGTGCTCTCTGTCATCCCTGCATGGCCTACGTTCTGTTCACGGTGCCGCGGAGTCAATAAAACGAGTCTGAGGACATTATGGTGCACAACACAGCTTCAGGATCTCTGATTCCATCACCTTTATAGAGCTGTTCTCTCTCTGCATTTACCTTTTATTTCTCTAACTGGTGTTTTAAATGCATCATATCCCTGTTAGCTGTTTTTTGTCAACCTGTGCAACTTATGTTTCTCCATTCTTGTAGATAAAAGTGTCTCATACAGCATCAGAAAGCATATAAACACAAATACAACTCTTCCCGACCATATTTCGGCCACAGTATAAAACATGTCAGAGCATGTCTACTGTCGCTGACTACATTTGGGGCAAGGAAGGAAAGTGTCAATTTGATTTATCACGGCTTTAATAACTCTGAAAGTTTGCAGACTTTCCCAGCACTCTTTCCGAGAGGCCCGGAGGGTGCGTTTACTACGGATGAACCGATTTTGGCAAGGAATTGTATCACATTATGATCACTGTCTCATATTGTTGTGCTGTTACATGTTAGCTTGTGGATAGAGCATCAGGGTACTATGAAAGCAATGAACACTTTTTTGCATCAAATATTGCACCTTTGTACTGATGCTCTAATGTATTGAAAATGGAAACATTAAGAAAATTGTAAGGCAATTTTTCTGCCACGCATTTTAGTTGTAACAAAGAAATGGATCGAATGGAGACGCCACTGTATCTCTGTAATGATTATGGATCGCAGGCAGGATGAGGGGTCCAGGGTTAACGAAGTCATGGGCACAGCGGACACTAAGGGAATACAAACCGTATTGAACTAGGAATTAAACTAGAGATCGCTGCAATAGAGTTTTAACAAGAATATATACAAAGGAACAGAGGAACACCAGGGGTTCATAAGATAAGAAGAGAGATAAAATGAACCTTTATTAGTCCCACAGCTGGGAAATTTGCATTGTCACGGCAGAAAGTGGACCACGCAAAGTTCAGAGCAGCAAAAATAAAGAAAACCTTAGAATGGAATAAAATACGATATCAACAGTACAGTATATAATGTACACGATACAATCTAGAAATATGAATATGGACATCTGTATTGTAAAATATATGCATATGTTTATGTAAACTATATGTAAACTAAATGTAGACTTAGGCAAGTTGTATGTATGTACACAATGAGTATATGTATATATACGGAGTGGATATATAAGTAAATATAAGAACACTGTAGATACACACACATACATATATTCATATACTGACAAGGGAAATGAGAACACCTGGGCAGCGGAGGAGGCAGGAACAAGACACAGGTGGAGAAACTAAGGAGGGGCTGGGACTAGAGACTGACATCAAAACAACAACAAACTCACATGGTAGACAGACACATGGGGAAAACAACAACATGGACAAGAAAATAAGGGAAATAACAGCAGAGCATTACAAAGGCCAAAAAACAGAGTAAACAATGAGGAGAATGTTTCAGCCGTATTGAACTGAACTCTATCAGTAACCCTTTCACCCTTGTAATTATGTAAATACATTAACTAATCAGTAGGACTGATATCTCTTGTAGATTTATTGATCATTACTGATACAATTAATGACATTAATAAGTAACATTCATTGGGGTTTTTTTTCCATTTTGTAAGTTTGTGCGTTCTGAGCACTGATTCAGTCCAGGCCTGAGTTTATTCATGTCTCATGTTTATTACACACATACAGCAGTGATTTGCTCTATGAATGGCCTTTTTCATTCTTAATGTTTAATGCTTAGTCGAGATGTCAGTTTTAATAGATGAAAAATGTGGATGTGGGAATTAAATTGAGAAATGTCATTTTTGCTGTAAAACTCTGATTCGGTGTGAAACGGCCTTGAGCTTTGATGCCTCGAGTAAGTGCCCTAAATAATGACAATAGTGATACTTATGGATCATTTTGTCCCACTTTATGTGTTTTTTTCTTAGACTTACTAATTAGGCACTTTACAGTTAGTTACTATCCAGTTAGGTTGTTTACTTTGTGCAACTTCTAAGGGCTAAATAAAGCGTGGTAGAATAACAAGTGTGGGTAAAATCGTGTGACTTTAAAACCGATTAAGAGAAGACTGTTCTTGGTGGCGGACCCTGCTGTATGTGAGAGCCGTTGGTAGGGTGGCCAGTGGAAGTTTTGGCAGTGGCCGGCTCCATAAGGGCAACAGGCTGCCGTCTTGGGAAATGTTCCAAATGATAGCATCTCTACTCCTCTGCCCTGTGTTCCTTTTCCTTGCATCGCCTTGTTGCTGTATTGTACGCCCTGCCCGGCTCTGTCCATAAATTATTCCATACTCTTTAAAGAGTTTTCGATTAGCTGCCCACAGGGACAGTCCCTTAAAATCTGTCAATTACTCGCTTTGTGTTGTTTTTCAATTCTGCGCCCTCTTCTCCACTTCGGTGAGAGAAATGGAGGGGAAAACAGCATGAAGAGGCAACTAAGCAAAACAGAGCACAGAGAGGGGATTCCGTAATGTCATGCGGACTTTGACATTTATTGGTCCAATCTGTGTAGGCACAGAATGGAATCTAATAGGGAGCAGTGAACCAGTCACTGTGACTGATTCGAAACACGGCCATTGGTCCGCCTGCGGGCAGTGCGGTTTGGCAGATGACTTTCTTGGCCATAGTTTTAGCCCACCATTGGCTCTATGGCGGCATCCCAGCAGGCCCAGTGTCAGGTGACAAGCGCCAAGCAGCCACCATCTCCCCAGCCCTCCTGCTCCAGCTGGGGTTTGACTCAATACAGGCCCTAATTACAGACTTATCCAGATCATCCATCAGCTCGGAGCACAGCTTCTGACAGTGAGGGAGGCTTAAAGGAATACTTTGGTGAAAACCTAAATGCACACATTTTTCCTTCCTAAGACATTTTCTCTGCCAAGACATGTTTACCCGAGCGTTCAGAGTTGCAGAAACGCTCCTAAATTAACACACACTTGCCTCTGCCTCTCCTAGTTGCTAAGTAATCTCTGACAGACATGCTTCTGTGGCTTTTGGTGATGTAAGATATACTGGTGTCTGTAAAAACAGGCTGCAGTATTGTTGCAGAGCTAAGGTTGTCCTTATCAAACGTGTGTGTAAATTCTTGGGATCTGGGCATGAGTGCAAAATATTTTAGGTGCAGATGCTGTATTCTTAGGTGTCAGTTAAGCACTGCAGGCGAGTTTTTGTTCCATCTCAGCTAGTTCCAGGCTCAGACAATCTGTTCAGAAAGTGTAAACTGCAAGCTAAAATCACCACACATTTCAGAATCCTCACTTTCATGACGACCACTCTACATTTTACTCAGTCTGGTAGCAAACCAGTAATTGTATGACCAGAATCTTTATGTGAGCAGTGAGCTTGTGATTCCCATACAGCCTTTTACAAACAGTATTGAGCTGAAAAAATTCACACTAGCTTGTATTTCAAGAATTTAGTTGAAAGTCATAGTTGCATGTAAAAGACCCTCTCATGAACACCATGTGAAATGTTATGGTCACACACGTCATGCTAAATGCTCTGTGATTCATCCATTTGCAGTTAGTCAGGTAATCCTGTTATGGGAAGCACTTCTCAAAGCCACACTGTCTGCTGTTGGAGAATCTTTTTCAGTGTGATTTTACACAATGTGCGAAGAGGTTGAAGGCAATTGGGGGTCTTTCACCTCGCAAACATTTTGTTGGGGGGTTGACAACAGATGAAACTAAAAAATATTTGTCAATAGGGAAGGAAGATGAAATGAGGTGACTACTTAAACCTCTTTTAATTCAAGTAAATGCTTATTTCAGCTTTTTCTCATCACTCACTGTTTCAAAGACATTTCCAGAGGCAGGACCCCAGTGGTTAGTCTTGAGGGTGGGTGGGTCTCAAGTGTCAAAGGCTCTCAGACCCCAGGAGACACATCTTAGCTGATTGACTATACTTGGGACAAAGGGAAAAATTATACATTTGGTCTTTGTTCAGACTATGTCTTAAATTATATTTCTTCAGTGCAAATCAGACCATGTGGTGCACATCCTGTCAATGTTTCATCCTTCCTTTCCTTCGCCTTCTCTTCTGTCTAGTCTAATGTCTGATGTGTTCTCCTGTCTGTTCCATGCTGTATGTCTGTTCCTGTTCCTTTGTGTCTGTTCGCTCGCTCTCGGAGACTGATGCCTGTCTAGCTCTGGTGAAAGAATGACTGGGTTTGCTGGTGGCAGGTGGAACATCAGGGCTTTTGCAACAGCGATACATAAAAGAGATGCAGCAGTGACTGCAGGACGCTCCAAGCCTTTTGCTCACAGCTGTCCTGCATGCTTACATCCTTAATGTGTCAAAAGTCCCTCAAGACTTTAACCCTGTAAGGTTGTCATCTTGCTTTTCTATACATTCCATATTCAGTGAGGTCTAATCTGTTTCTTCAAAAAGGTGAAAAAATATGCAAAAAAGTGATTTTTCTAGATTTTAGCCAACAAAAGTCTATAGTTTTTAAAGGAATAGTTCAGGAGAATCTAATATGTATACCCCAGGTAGTTTAGGACTGGCCCTAATGTTTTTAATGGGCTCAATGATGTGTTTGAGAAAGTTAGAATAAGTTATAATTTGGTGATGCATTTTTACAGAAACTATGTGGACTACTGCTTTCCAGAGTTAGTGGTAACATTTGGACACTAAAGTGACTTTCCTAATTGCCTACATCTGGAGTAAGTGGAGATATGTGCATACTAGATTCCTCCCTCTGGTTCTTTAGTGTCAATTTGCCGTACAATTTGACTGTAATTACATAATTTCACAGCCACTTACAGCCAGTTATGCAATGAAATCTGAATTCAAGGGGACGAATTAGCAATTCCATCCATATATAAAATTCATGATATAAAATAGTTTCTTTGTATAAAACTATATCATGCTTTTGCTATCACTGCCTGTGAGTGTGACTTTTAAAGCTTAAATACACACACTCCAGGTCAGTTTCGATTGAACGGGTATACAGTGCATGCCTATTACTGGCCCATTTGGATTCCACTCAGTCTGTGGCCTGTAAGGTGGTCTGAAGTGAAATGGGAGAGGAGTTGCAAATTAGGTCGAGAATTCCCTGGGGCAGTCTCGAGCCCTGCTGGAGCTGTGTGTTGGCTCGTAGTTGACAGAGCTCTGTTGGGGGTGGTCTGGTGTAGTCTGGTCCACATGGCGAGCACCTGGACCCTGAATTAAGCCCCCAGGCCTTCTAATCCAAACACACACACACACACACACATATACACACAAAAATACCTCACCACAACTATCGGAGCTCTAGTACAAACAATAATCTTAAATTGATTGATTCCAACCTCACCAGTCAAATTCTGGTCATGTGACTGATTTAGTCACTATATAGATCTACAGTAGCACAGTTTGATGATTCCCTCGCTCAGACACACCTGTTCATTCTCCGGGTTCCGTGGGTGTGTTTGAGATGTTCAAACTGGACACTGGATCTCCAGGACTGGAGTTAAACACCAGAGAAAAGCGCTAATATGTGTGAATCCAAATTATGACAGTCTGCTCAAAGCTCACCGGAGTCTATAGGGTTTTTATTAGTTGTAGCTATATTAGCCTTGCAACATCTGAAGGAAACTTCAGACCCCAAAGATGTTTTGGTTGATCGACAACATTTGAACAACAGGGAAAGTTGTGCGAACTCGATTTCCTCGCTTTAACCATCCGCTAATGGAAGCTTACTTGTATAAACAGCCTGTACTAGCTTTTTGTTAAATATAGTGTGAAGAATGCTTGATATCAGAGTGGTGCCAAATGTTTCCTACTGCGAAGTTTCTCTCAGCTAGCATGACACAGCCTAACATTTGCACTGAAATGCAGAATAATGAGTTTTGCCCGAGGCCTACTCGAGGACCAGTCTGTCAGCAACAGGAAAAAGCCTGAAAAAGCCCTGCTGGGATGTTTTTTTTGCTCAGTTACAGCAGTTTGTGTAAGGTGTCGATCAGGTGGCTTGACTGCAGCTGTTGTTTTTGTTTGCTGTTTTGCAGCATCCCCGGCTCGGCGGTGTGTGCCTTCGACATGCAGCAGCTGGCGCGCGTGTTCGAGGGCAGGTTCAAGGAGCAGAAGTCTCCGGAATCCATCTGGACCCCCGTTCCCGACGAGCTGGTGCCTAAGCCCAGGTAAACCAGCAGATACTTCTTCTCTTCACACGCAGCAGCGGTTCATCAGTTAGGGGAACTTTCGTGGTTAGATTCTCAAAAGTGGTCCCAATCCAGAGCCTTTCAGTTCCTCAGCATTATAAAGTAATGAAAAGTGTTACAATTATTACATTTCATCGTTGGAGCTGCCCAAACCACACAACAAAAGGAATTTCAAATTCATATGCTTTAAATTTATGGACTGTTTATACATTTTAAATGCATAAATTCAGCTGTCCCCAGTCCTCTATCATTTTCACATTAAAGTGCAATGAGTGCAACAGCTTTTTCAGGCTAGACTTTTATGTGGTTGCCATGGAAGTAAGAAGCAGTATGTTTTTTGATGGCCAGAAATGTAAGTAATTGCAATAGATTTTAGTACCGTCACATGTCATTCCCATCACAGTTGACTGTGATGGTAATGACACATATCGATGGTAGTGACAGTTGATATGATTATGATTCAAGTTGTAATCAGGCCTTGGTATAGATGTTTTGACATAAATGGAACAGAACTTAAATAAAATACCTTTTAATCAGAATTTCAGAAATGAGAGAAAGCCCTCATGATTTCTGGGAACTAAAAACTACATTCATATCATTTTTAGTTCATTTTTATTCAGTAGAATGATGTTGGAATTGTTACATTTTTGTTGGGAGCTCTGCGGTTAAATTCTTGAAAAGCCCAATGAAAATATATCATCTAGGTTGACATAGCTCAGCTATGAAGGACTAACCACCAACATTAGAAATAGGAACTGACAGTGTAACCATTCAGTTTATTTGATTATCCGTGGGTAGGACCAATTTCACAAGTTCAAAAAATCACCCTAGACCTTCTGGACGACCATCATTATGTCACTGACTATGAATACGAGCAGCAGCCGTATCAGATGATGAACATCATCAGCTGTATGCCAGGGCTCCTTACTGAAGGAGTCACGCTAAAAATGCTACATACAAGGTACAATGTGTTAATATGTCCATTACAAGCTTCAGATGAAACATGGAATGTCTTTTACAAGCTCCAGAGGTGTGTTTTCCTTATTTAGGAGCATGTTTTGAAATTTATGGTCTGAAGTGAAGGCCTAGCCTTAATGGTCACAGTTCAGGCAATCAAATATGCCCCTAAGTAATAAATTACTGTTATACCGTTGGGGGAGCACTTAAGGCCCAGCTGATAAAAGCCTCCGCTAAATGCTCACAGCACAAAAGATTTGTATAATAATTAATGACCAGAGCATGTTATGTCTGGGTATTTTAGGAAGTATGGGTTTTTAAGGGTATTTACATTGTGTGTGTGTGTGTGTGTGTGTGTGTGTGTGTGTGTGTAGGCCTGGTGGTTGTGCTGGTCAGGGCTCCAGGTTCAGTTCTTCCACCACTTTCCCAGACGAGGTGTTAAACTTCATAAAGACTCATCCTCTCATGGATGAGGCCGTTCCTCTGCTGGGACACAGACCCTGGATAGTCAAAACAATGGTCAGGTAGGAAACTGCACAATTTTTCCAGCATCTTTGTATAAGCCTATATGGTTAGAGGTGCAACACAACTTGATGTAAGACGCCAGATTGGGACTCTCATGGTAAATAATGCATAAACACAATTACTTGGTATAAAAATCATTAATTAAAATGTACCTTCTTGATGAATTATTAACAGATTAGAATGCAGTTTGCATGATGATAATGCATATTTTAAATTCTCCTGCTGGTCTGTTTTGCAGCCTGAAACAGAGTCTGGTACACACATTCATTTGCATCTCAGAAACCCTTAGATTGTTTTTTTTTGTTTCTTTTAAAATTGAACCCACACAAACCTTTTGAATTTTTTCAGACATCTCAACCAGAAACCAACAATGGCTTTTTAAAGTTGAACAAAGTCACAAAAAAGTCACATCTAAAGATATTACTGCTTTCCATTATTTCTCAAGAGTAGGTACAGTTTAATAGACATCTTGTATTGTATATTTTCAACACATATAAACACTGGTGGCACATACAAACTCAGTTATTACACACCTACATATTAGTTTGAAAGTTCTAAAAAAAATAAGGATATTTTGCTATTATTTCTGCTACAGCAGACTCATCATAGGCACCACTCTCACTTTCACTTTCAGTTTTTGGACTGGTCGAAAAATATCCACTTCATGTCACCTACAAACACACTCACTTAGCTAGTTTTAGTTACTTGCAGTGGATTCATTTGAATGCTAAATGAACAGGTATTAAAGTTTTGTGTTGAAAGTACCAGAAGAGCGATGGTAACATGGATGCTGACTGGCTTTTTGCCTTTTTTAAAAAGACATTAAAATCAAGTTTTCAACAAATATTAAGATTATTTTAGAGAAACTACAGAAAGTACACATTTTAGACTCATTTTTTAAAGGTTTACCTCTGTCCGGTTTATTATTGATCAATTAAGTCAAATTTTTACTGTCTGGCTGTAAATTACAAAAAAAATAAAATTGGTTGATAATCTTGATAAAAATTTTATTATTAATACAGTCAATAGTGATAGCTCGTCTCCAAACACTTCTTATGTTTCCTCGGTGGTGGACTGAGCTGGGTAATCTCGCTATTACCTTCAAGACGCTTCTCAATATCCCCCTCTTCAATGAAAACCCGAACATTTGATCTTACACTCTACAGTCATTTTGATTTTTTTATTGCTTTGTGCTTTATTGTACAAAATTGAGGCTTGCATTGTGCAATACATCCTTTCTTTGTCATTGCATATTGTTGGATCATCCCTTCCACCGGAGGCTGCTCTGCCTTGCTGAAATAGAAAAATATACTCACAAATTGAAGCCATAGCTGGATTGTGTTCGCCTCTCTGGGTCACTTTTGATGAAAGCATTCGCTAAAATGAATAAGTGTAAATAGAAAATGAAAATGTCTTATTTTCGTTTGAAGTGCTATTATGAAGCTTATGTATAAGAGGCTTCAGGGCTCGGTTTAGTCAAGTCTTGTTAATGCAAGCATGAGGAAGGCCTTTAACTGTCTAGCCCAACAATGCAAATGCACCGAAGAACTTATTAATATAAGCTGTAAAAGCGCTGCGAAGAGCAGTTTGACAGCTATTTACTCTGGGCTTCTGTGCCTGGTGGACAGCAGCAGCAAAAGTTTTTTTTTTCTCTCAAATGGAAAAAAGTTCAGTTCAACCAAAATTTCAATTTAAATGCTCTCGGCGGCAGAAATATAGAAGATGAGACGTTTGCTTGACGAGACTTCCAATGAATATCAATGAAAGATAAAAAGAATCTCTTTATCTGTTATTATGATGGTTGATTTAGATTTGAAGGAATCTTGAATTTTGACACAAAGGTATTTTTAAAAAGTCTGTGGTACAATGAGTGGTTGCAATTAGTGTGAGAACGAGGCTAAGGCCAGGGTATGAGCAGAGCAAGCCAACCTTGATTCAACTGTAACCCAGTCCCTGACCCAAACTCTGCATCTTAACCTTAAATTGAGTACTGCGTAATGGTAATTGTTATAATTCCTTTATGAACAAAGCTTTAGGAATACTTTAGTAGAGACTGTGCTATTTCATGTGCTAACTCATTGGTTTTTTTTTTCAATTTTGGTATACACTTATGTGCAGGTTCTTTGTAGCCATATTGTACATCTGCAATTTCGTTTGCCCTGTTTCCATCAGATTTTTAATAATATGCAACAAAACTACATAAGGGTATTAATGTAACTTTTCATATACTGAGACTAGACACAGTGCACAGACATGCTTACACTTTAGACTTTTCAGAAGAGCATCACTGATAATGTACCAAATTGGCATGGTCTTTGCCGGTATGAACCCTAGTACTTTTCCAGTAGGGATCAGTTCTTGACTGAGTGTATGGAGTCGAATAACAGAGAAAGCTAAGAAGGTTGCTTATGATGTGTTCCAATATTTACAACAGCAATCTTGTCTCTTTTTGAGATGTGGGTTTATCCCAAATGAACCAGTGATGACTGTTTCCACATACTGCTTTGTGGTCAGAAGTCAAATGTTTTTGAAGTAAAAAGCCCAAAACCATAGTAAACGCACCACACAAATACAACTAACAGCAAGCTCAGAAGACTATTACCAGGCTAATGCTTTTTATGTTATATTATGGTATTTATAGTTTATTTCTGTCCTCCTTCCAGGTACCAGCTCAACACCATGGTGGTGGACACAGAAGCAGGACCACACAGAAACCGGACAGTAGTGTTTCTTGGGTCCACGAGGGGGACGGTTCTTAAATTCCTCATCATCCCTGGCAAAGAAAGCCCTTACTCCAACACCAACATCTTCCTGGAGGAACTGGAGGGCTACAATCCTGAGAGGTAGGAGCACTTTCCATTAGGTTTGGTAATTTCGTACCAGATCTCTGGCACTCTTTGTGGTGGGTTGTTATTTGTCACGAACACGTTTCAGTGACTGGACCTGTTTCTTTTCTCAAAAGGTCTCAGGTTGAGTGTGTGAGTTAGTGAGTGAGTGATTGTGTTTGTATGGGTAGTGTTAAGAGTTTTAATAGTTCCCATATGCTCCAGTGGCCCTCAGTTTAATTGTGCGTATCTTATGGTGTTGTGGTGAACACACTTTATGACAAAAAGAGGCTTTGAAGCAACAACATAGGAGAAGCCTGGTTCCCTGAGGAAACTTTCAGTGGACGGTGCTTTAAAGAAATATTCAGTGTTTTGGAACCCGCTGTGTCTATAGCAAATTGTCACGTAGTAAAAGAACAGAAAACCTGTTGACTCAGTTCTAAAGCAGCTGCCTGCTGGCTTCTATAGTATAAGTGACAGGCTTTCTGCTCTTTTCAAAGTACAAGGTAAAATGATCGTCTGGGGTAAGTAATTACGCTGGTGTTTCTTTAAAGAACCATCAACTAAAAGCTTTTTTAGAGATTCAGAAATGGGTCCTCAATGCCAGCGCTGTACAGACATATTTGCACATGAAATGTTGCATTATGATATAACAGTATACCAGAGCGATCAATATAATAAAGAAAAGCATGTATTCAGCCGCTTTGCATATATCCACTTTATATTTTCACATAAACCTTCATATTTTCACATAAACTTTTAAACATGCATTTATAAGCATAATGCAGAGATATGTTTAAAAAATGAAACTGATGGACGAAAATATGTCCTTTAGGCACCAAATTAAAACATAGGGAGAATGTTATTATTTAACACACAAATGGAAAAAGATACAGAGTGCTAGCAAAGTACAATACAACTGATTCAATAAATGGGACTGGAAAGTCCATCTAAACACAGATAATCATCCCCAGACATATGCGCCATATGAAAATTCTTTCAGAATAATGATAAGGAAGGTAAGAGAGAAGCAGGCAGATGCTTTAAAAGAGTTGTAGGATGACCGCAAAGCAGCAGAAACACCACTTATTCAGAGAACAAGAAGTAATGAATGACACCACAGTCATCTCCATTGCTACCCCCCCAAACAAAAGTCCTCTGTTAAATGAAAAGCACAGAGATTTTTGTTGAGAATTTGCACATGAACATTTAAATTATTCAGTTTTTATCTTTATTCATGCTCATGAAAAAATACTTTTTGTCAATATGTGTAAGTACAAAGCCAAAAGACATTATCTGTGTAAATATGAAATGGATACATGCACTAAAAGTATAAGAAATACCAAAACAAAAGTGCTAGAATGCTTGCCTGCATTCACTATATGTTTACAGATACTGTTATTCTGTACTTATATGTATTCCAGGAATATCAAATCCAGTCAAATGATTTAAGGCTGTTGATCTGTATTAATAAAATACGAGTTTCGATTGTTAAATTTGTTTGTTTGATACTTTTGCATTCAATTTCTAGAAGAGAATTTGTCAAGACGAAAGTGTTAACTCACAGAGATTAAGTAGATTCAGAAAGTTCATTGATGAGTTAAAATAGCTTCAGCTTCAAAGGCTTTCAGAAGTCCTAGCTTTTCACTGAAAATGAAGGGCAGTCCAAATAAAAATGTCAGCAGAAACAAAAAGAGGTAAACAAATTCAAATAGCTTTCCCCGATTACGTTGTGTGTGTGTGTGTGTGTGTGTGTGTGTGATGCGGGGGCTGGAGATGAAAATATGGATGCTGTTTTGAAGATGAAAGGCTGTGCCTGTCTGATGAGAGAGAGTGGTGGGGTTCAGAGAGGTGCATGCTGGGATAGGAAAACAGGACATGTGACAGTTCAGATAAGACTCTCAGTGGGAAACAAAGCAGCGAGAGAAACAAATACACACACAAACTCGCGCCCCCTGTTTCAAATCCCACAACACCTGGTGTAACCTCCAGCTGATCTTCCTCCAGACCTCATCTCCTCAGTGTTAATGCCGCCTCTGCTCCTCTCCGACTTCGTTACACGACTGGATGGTTCAGAAGCACATCCAGTCAAGCCTGTATATTTTATACATCATTAAAAAACTTTTTGTAAATGCTAATACTTGTTTAAGATAAATAAGCAGACTCTGAGACTGTTGTTATGATGTGTTCCAATATTTACAACTGCTGTCTGTTTTTTTGTGAGACATGTGTGTTTATCCCAAATGAACCATTAATGACTGTGAAAAGAAGCATCTGTTTCTACAATTTAATCTCATTCTCTGCTTGTAATGTGATTTCTTAATGCTGTTGTAGCATTTATTTGATTTATAAAGAATGTGGGGGTGCACAGTCTTGCAGTAGTTGGTACTGCCTGGGTTCGATTCCCAGCCGGGACGGTTTAGGTTCCTTTCTGTGGGGAGGTTTGTGTTTGTATGGATTTCCATTTGGCAGTTTCCTCTGACATGAACATCTGGTGAATTGGAGAAGTTAAACTGCCCTAGGTGGGTGTGTTTAAATACACAATATTGACAGAAGTATTGGGACGCCTGACCATTACACCAATAGGGTATTTAATGACATTGCATTCAAATCCATAGACTTTAATATGAAGTTGGTCCACCCTTAGCAGCTATAACAGCTTCCACTCTTCTGGAAGGCTTTCCACAAGGCTTTAAAGTTTGAGTGGGAATTTGTATCCATTCATTCTGTAGAGCATTTATAAGGCCAGGTACTGATGTTGGATGAGAAGACCTGGCTTGCAATCTCCATTCCAGTTCATCCCAAAGGTGCTGGATGGGGTTGAGGTCAGGGCTCGGTGTGGACCAGTCAAGTTCTTCCACACTGAACTCCTCCAGCCACGTCTTTATGGAGCTCGCTTTGTGCTCTGGGACACAGTCATGCTGGAATAGAAAAGGTTCTTCCCCAAATTGTGTCCACAAAAAGTTGGAAGCATGACGTTGTCCAAAATGTCTTGGTCTGCTGAAGCATTAAGATTGCTCTTCACTGGAAGTAAGGGGTCTAGCCCAAACCCTGAAAAACAGGTTTGTCCCAATACTTTTGTCCATATAGTGTATGTGCCTGCCCTGTGGTGGACTGGTGAGGTAGTTCTTTATTACCCTATTAGTCCTATGATAGGCTCCAGCACCCGTTGCAACTCTCATTATAATAAGCAGCTCAGATGATGGTTGAATGGATAAAGAGTGATCTAATAGCTGAAAACTGACTTTTATTTTGTTTGTGTAATAAACTAATAGTGCGTGTCCTGTTATGAATGTTAATAATGTTTTTTTGTAGCTGTTTCATTTTATTCTTGCATATTTGTCTTGCATTTGATTTTTGTGCATTTGATTTTTGATGTTTCAGTGGTTTTATGACTTAGAAAACAGTTTTAATTGTAACATTTTGACAGGAAATTAATATGAGAGTAGGTCAGACCTCGCTCACATTATGGTGTTATTCTGATTGAACAAATCCATAACAAGCTATTAACGATTCGAACAGCACTCTGGATGAGCTCACGTAGAAAAATCAGGGTATTAAACAATAAAGACATCTATATAGGATAGTAACATCATCTATATAGGATAGTAACACATTAACGTAGAGAAAGCTCCAATTCCAAATACTGTTCCATTGTACTTATTTTTTTACTGTTCTTGAGTGCCCTGAAAGGTGCATTATTATTGTTTTTTTTTTATTATGATGATATGTAATGTGTGGATGTTAATGATTGGCTTATCTCAAGTGTTGATAGATATCTGGGAAGTGTTTGGGAATGTGTGGCTCCTGTGGGTGTTTAAAAGGCTCATAATCTACTTTTTGTCAGTATTTTTCTTGATTTTCTTGAATTTTACACCATTTAGGTTTAGTCTTTATGTCTTTGAATTATATACAAATATTTAAATAAGCTCTCTTCTGATTGGCTGCTCTGTACTGAGCCTCATGAAAGTTCTCATGACTTGGAGCCAAGGCTGAATTGGAGGACACATGTAAATGCATCGGTTTTCACAAAAGCAATGAATTCAAAATGGGCTGCGTTTGCAGTTTGTTTGCAGTATGTACTGTACATAAAGAACTAGTGACTGAATTGAGACACAGCCTTAGTGTGTGAAGTTTGGAATCCAGTCTTTTCACAGTGTCACTGAGCTACAAGTGAGAAAAGATTCGATCGACGCCACAGGAGATTAGAAGTGTTAATGAGTGTTTGGTGTGTGCAGGTGCGGGGACGAATCTGTGCAGGCCCGCCAGCCTCTGTCTCTCACTCTGGACAGACCCAGCCACACACTCCTGCTGGCCTTCCACTCCTGCGTGGTCCGGCTGCCTGTAGCCCGCTGCCAACTGCACTCGCGCTGTATGAAGTGAGTACACACAGACACACACACACACACACACACACACACACACACTCACAGACACTGTACACGTTGTGAACTGTTTCTATTATTTTATTCAGTCAGAACCTTTTTACTGTAGCTCGAAATATTACTGAAAAATATTTCTTTTATTCAACAACTTTTATTAAAGTTTTCTCAGGAGTAAAAATCTCATATGAATGACATAAATGCAGCTGTGTGCAAATGTTTGTGAATCCTTGGTCAAATCACTAAGTGCAAATAAGTACATATCCTCTATAGACCATGGCACTTTTACTGCTTATTTTCCTCAGTGTAACACATTTGACACCTAAAACAATAAAATGTGGCCTGTCTGAAAGATACAGCTCATTTTATATTTTGTTTGAACAGAAATGATTAAAAATCAAATTTGACCGGGGGGGGTTAAAATATTGCATAAGGCAGCACAGGTTAAGGGTCTATTTATGGACATTTGCTGTGAGGTTATTAACCACAAGACATCTGAATGCATTTTTCTCAGTTACTATAGATGCAACAGCATCTTGCCTCATACCAAACATATCTCTTTTTTTTTTTTTTACAAATGATCTCGTGAAACCTATCAACAGTACTTTCATCATATCATCTTTTTATACATGTTAAGTCAAATCAAGTAGGTTTATCGTCATTTCAAACATACACACAGTACACAGCGAAACTAAAGAAACATAAGAACAGAACCAGAACACCAAATGACTACAGTGCAGACAGGACAAAAGAGAGTGCTAGAAAAACACAAGAGCAACAAAACACTAAATGACAAGACATTTAGTGCAGTCATCAGTAGCTACTGTACTAGTCTGAATGAATTCAGTATTATGACAAATACTACACTATATGGTAGTATTTCAGGGTTTGGGCCCCTTACTTCCCGTGAAGGTCGATCTTAATGCTCCAGCAGACCAAGACATTTTGGACGACGCCATGCTTCCAACTTTGTGGACACAGTTTGGGGAAGAACCTTTTCTATCCCAGCATGACTGTGTCCCAGGGCACAAAGCAAGCTCCATACAGACATGGCAGGATTTCAGCATGGAAGAACTTGACTGGCCACACAGAGCCCTGACCTCAACCCCATCCAGCACCTTTGGGATGACCTGGAGGCCTTCTAGCCCAACATCAGTGTCTGACCTCATAAATGCTCTACAAAATGAATGGACACAAATTCCCACAGAAACTCCAAAATCTTGTGGAAAGTCTTCCAAGAAGAGAGGAAGCTGTTAAAGCTGCAATGCTGGACCAATCCCATATTAAAGTTTATGGATTGGAATGCAATGTCATTAAAGTCCCTGTTTGTGTAATGCTCAGACATCCCAGTACTTTTGTCCATATAGTGTGTTTTCCAGCAGCAGAGAGTTACATGTGCAAAAATGCAGAGCAGAGAACATGTATAAATAATGCAATATAAGTATAACATTATATAAGATGAATGCAATTAATACACTAGGTTTCTACAGTATTATTGAAAACAGTGATTTACACATAATACTGCGCTGCTAATACAGTACAAACTCACACCGCCTCTGGCATGTCTCTGCACGCGGGCCTCGGCACAAGCTTGAACTAGTCTAATTGAACGGAGAACCTCCTCATTAATAAGTTCCATGCTGATTAATCTCAGTTCAGCTCTGTATTAATGAAAGGCGTGGTCCTCCTGCACAGCGCGCCTGGGAGCTTCCTTGGCGCACGCCTCCTTGCAGTCAAAATTCTCTTTGCTGCAGTGTCCTGCACACACACACTCATACACACACACACACACACTCACACACACACATACTCACACACACACATACACACACACACACACACATATATATATATGTGCAGTGCTATCTTTAGACCAGGGTAGACTTCACCTTGCGGTGTGGTAGCGACCTGCGGCAAGAGCATAAGCTGAAAGTGTGATCGCGCCTAAATCACAGAGGCAGCGCACGAACGCCTGCTGCTCCCAAGCCACCAGTGCCAGATATTTCCAATGATATTTGTGTCAGTCACCAGTCAACATGTGGGGGCTGTTACACGGCAGGGTGCAACAGTATAGACAGCATTGTGGACACATATGGAGACCTCGTGACTATGTTGCTATTTCTATTGTGCGACTGTGACAGGCTGAGAGGCCTCTGCAGCATTTTATATTTATATATGTTTTTCATCCACAGTGTAGTAGAGTTTGTTCACAACTGCATATTCAAAATGCAGTGATGGACCATTAAGACATGGGTGATTCTGGAAGGAACATTATATGTGTTCATTATACCAAACTTATGTGTTCATTATACTGGACATTATATGTGTTTATTAAAAACATTATATTGTTTTTATTATTCAAAACACATCCACAAAACACACATCTAGATTAGAGTTTGATTAGACTTGATTAGACTTTATTTTATTTTTTTATACACGT
>JBBPCX010000040.1:37100442-37127750 GCA_037974365.1 Hydrocynus forskahlii | reverse complement strand
ACACAGCTTGGGTTAGTTACATAAATTACAAATACATAAATTACAAATATAAATAAGTATAAAGTTCTGTTGGCTTTTGTGATAAGTGAGCGAGCAACAATATTTAACTATATTTAAAAATAATTAATAACAAAGTGACACAATAAGTGCAGACAGCAAGTAAGCATGGCACAGCCTGAGGAGGTGGGTCTTTAGACCACCTCCATTGAGGGGCCGAGACACTCTAAAGCAGCAAGACCCAACTCTACAGGCGTGCTCCCATTCTAGATGGATAGGTCATATAAAATTCTGTTATAAGATTTTAATAACTATGTCCTTTCAGTTTGAAACAATGAAACATGGAGATTTTTGTATAAAATACAGTGCATGACAAAGTCAAGGGCTTCTTGTTGGTTCTGATATTTTAGGTTACTTCTATTTTTTTTCTGTTCTTTTCCAAGTCAGGCCATTTTTATCCTGAAAATGTACAAAGACAGACATGTACACTCACACACACACACACACACACACACACACACAAACACACACTCTTCACCTTGTAAGCCCCGTTTCTATATGAGGCTGGTCTTTTAGCACTCGTCTACTGGCAGCAGCCTACAGCAAGATGGATCAGCCACTCGCAGAGAGGGAAACACAGATGGAGACAGAGAAAGGGAGAGAGACAACGACAGAATATTAAGTAATTGAGAGAAACTTTGACAACAAAGTTAGTAGAAGTTAGGAGACAGACACTGAGATGGTGTGACGCTGCTCTAGAGGCCTTGGTAGTTCTGCATGTCATCTCTATGTAGGTCTTCAGTGAGTGAGGAGTGAGAGTGAGGGGGTCAAAGAAAAGTAGAAAAGAATAGACTAATTCTTTAAGACAGTATACCTTAGGGACCTCTAGACAGTTCGGTTTTGCACTGGCCAAACTCACATCTCAAAGGGACAGAAGAAAACCAGGGGCCTTGAGGACCAATTTGAGAAGCACTGCTTTAGGAAACTCCCAAGTTTCACCTGAAATGTCAGATTTTACCATGACTAGATTTAACTGAATTTCATGAGTCTTTACAAATTGTGCTTATACCTTTACAAAAAAAGAAAGATGAAAAATTACCCTTGGACCTCAGAGTGTATCAGTAAAATCTGATTTCAGTAAATATAAACTCGCTCGCCGTTTGCAGCTTGTTTTTTCTGTTTGTTTCTAAGACATAAAATTATAATAATAATTTGGGCACCTTTTTTCCTTTGTTTATTTGCGCGTGACACCATTTTTAAAACCTCAGTAGTGATTATTATTACATGTTCACATCTTCACCATCCCAGTGTTGGTAAAAACAGGTGTTTATTAAATCCAGCCTAATTCAACCTAACACTCAGTCTACCCATGAGCAGTCCCTAAAACTAATCCTGATGAACCATAGATAAAGTTATCCCTGAACACTTTTGGTAACAGTTTCTAACGCCAACAAAACCTACTCTGAAAAAGTGTGACCTGGTATTATTGTGCCCATTTGTAACTGACTCTGACGTATTGAAATCAACGCCTCTGCCTGAAGCTTCTTGTTAAACTCTTTCACCAATAGAGAGAATAAAGATAACATGGAGAATAAAGAGCTTCCAGTTAATCTATCTATAATTGTAAATCTATACGTCCCGTAACCGTTTGTTTCTGACTGGAGTCAAAAACTTAGAACAAAGCGGAGATGATTTCCTTTCAAAGCCGTTTAAAGCCCAAATTCCCATTAAGTTCAAAATGTGCTTTCAGAAGCTGCACAAAGCCTGCGTCCTGGCACTGTAGAATTGAGTTTCTCTCCGTCACGCTTTGTCCTCGTTCCAAACGCATGGATCACAAATCCGTCGCAGCATCCCAATTTGTCGCAGTGTTCTTTTAGAGGAGTTGTAGAAGTGGAGCGGCAGCGGGGTTCCGAAGCCCGAGCTCTGAGAGCACTTGAGCAGAAGAGCAGAACGGGTTGGCATGCTGGCCCCGGCCGAGGTGATTATAGAGCTGAGGAAATCTTCACAGCGGTGGGGACAGCTCCCAGGCCCATGGAGCGAGAGTGACGGGGAAAGAGAGGGAGAGAGAGAGACTAAAGCGTACTCGCTTTTCTCTTGGTGTATTGTCAAGGCCTTTAGAAAATCTCTAATTCATAAACACACAAACATTAACAGCTCTGGACATGTTGCTGTGACTTCCAAAAACGATCATAAGTGAAAAGTGACCATTTGTCATATTTGTACAGCACACAGTGTGAACAGCACAAAATTCTTTCTCTGTATTTATCCCGTTCACTAAGTGAAGCAGTGGGCAGCCGGGAACACAGCGCCCGGGGAGCAGTGTGTGGGGACGGTACCTTGCTCGAGGGAACCTCTGTGGTGGCACTAGCACTCCTGGGATTCAAACCTATTACTTTCTGATCGCAGGGGGAAACTCCCTAACCACTAGGCCACCAACTGCCCCAAGGGCTCTTCAGTAATACCATAAACCATCAGGCTGGTTTGTACTATTATTAGTTAAAGGACTAAAGTCTCTCACTGGAATGCAATACGCTGAATTAGAAATCATAACACTTTCCTCCTGTGCCATGAGGGAAACACTGAACGCAAGGGTGCCTCTAAGCTTGCTGAACGCTTTCAGTTGATGTGAGGTGGGAGTGAAGTTCACATCTGATATTATTAATTTTTCATGCCTGCTGGTGTTCAGTGGCATAATAAAAAAAAATCAGAAGACATTTTAGTGACGGGCAGAAGTAATTATATTTTAGAACGTTTGAAGAACTTTATCTTTTAATGATGTGGTGCGGGTATGGTGCAGATGAAGCCTAATCATGCTCATTTCGGCGTCGCTTAAGTATTTAACTATTGGAATTTGTTTTTAACAAAGAACTAGGGCAATTCTGGGTCTGGGATTCCATCCCACGATTTAATAAAGCATTTCTAATAAGACCAGAGGCACCAACAAACAAGGTAAAAAAAAAAGATTTTGATATAAGTTTGACTTTAAAAGTGAAGAAACTCTAGAACCTCACTTATAATTCAAATATTCAGTCATAATAAACTGGCTCTGGTGTAACACCAAAAGTGGGAGGTAACTAGTGACATGTACTTAAGTATCCATCTAGTGTCCAACAAGTTACAAGTACTTAATTACCCATCAAGTACACTACTTAACTTTTACAGGGTGTAAATACTGACTTCTTGTGAAAGTGAGATCCTGTCATTAAATAAATAGAAAAATTCATTGAACCACTAACATCCCCCTCTAAAATGACACTGTTTTCTATTATCTGCAAATTTGGTCCATTTTTATTTACTACAAAAACTAAAATGTGTCAACATGTCACATCAAACATCTCCTTCAATGGGAAGACATTAATGGTGCACACCAGCTGTGGCAGTATGTTTTAGAACAGGATGATCTGGTTTAGATTTTTTAAGTTTGCAGTGTTATATTTCTTCATTTTTGTTCATCTCTATAGATGAGCTGTTTGAACTTTTAACTTACGTCACCTTCATTGGAGAGAAATCCCTGAGTAGATGCTTGTTGTACAGTGAAGTGTGGTGCAAGGTTGGTTGGATTTCTGTGATCTCAGCATCCTTGGCTTTCTATTGTTTTTGTATCAGCGTAGAGCAAAAGCTTGGGACTAGGTAGGATAATGGCTGCACTTCTGTCAGCATATGGCTTTAGGCTGATGATGTGGCATGTTTGGAAATTGTATCGACCACATTGGCCTACCTACTTATTCACAGGCCTGATCAAAAATATATTACTGCCCACCCTATATTTGTGAGAAAAGAGTCTATTTCCTCAGCTACATTTTAATCATGAGGATTTTATTTCCTTTTTGTGTTAATTCAGCTCCTGGACTGCTTTGCTATTAGCATCTCTCTTCTGAGCTTTAGGATTTTATTCTATGCTGCAAAAAAGAGAAACTGAAGTGCTTTCTGTACTTTCCCCTTTTAGCATTCAACTACTAACAAGTACTTAAGGATTCATCTAGTATCCAAGTAGTCACAAGTACTTGTGTACACTATTTGGACAAAAGTATTAGGGCGCCTGACCATTACACTAACAGGGACTTTAATAACAGTGCATTTAAATCCACAGACTTTAATTTGGAGTTGGTCCCCCTTTGCAGCTCTAACAGCTTCCACTCTTCTTGGAAGGATTTCCACAAGCTTTTGGAGTTTCTGTGGTAATTTGTGGCCATTCGTTCTGTAGAGCACTTATGAGTTCAGGCACTGATGTTGGACTTGGACGAGAAGGTCTGGATCACAATCTCCGTTCTAGTTCATCCCAAAGGTGCTGGATGGGGTTGAAGTCAGGGCTCTGTGCAGCCAGTCAAGTTCTTCCACACCAAACTCATCCAGCCGTGTCTTTATGGAGCTCGCTTTGTGCACTGGGACATAGTCATGCTGGAATAGAAAAGGTTCTTCACCAAACTGGGTCAACAAAGTTGGAAGTATGGTGCTGTCCAAAATGTCTTGGTCTGATGAAGCATTAAGATTGTCCTTCACTGGAAGTAAGGGGCCTAACCCAAACCCTGAAAAACGGGTGTGTCCTAATACTTATTTAGCATATCTGTCTAGTACTTCTTACAAGTGCTTAAGGATAATACTTGTACTTTCATAGCCACAGGCAGGCCTGAGTTGGCCCTGATTAGAAGGGTTAGAAGACTTCTATAAGTGATATCCTGTCAATAAATTAATTTTTACACCACCCCCAAAAAATTAAAGGACACTGTTTTATATGATCTGCAAATTTGGTCAGTTTTCTTTTACTAGCACGTCTCTTTTGAGCTTTAGCATTTTATAATAGGCTGCAAAAAAGTGAAAAGTCCAACTTCACTTTCTGTACTGCATGTACTGGAAAGTTTCACTGCAGTTCTTTTGAGTAGTTTATTTAATCTAATACTTTTTTTTTTACTCCTACTCAAGATGTTTTCGCTAGGGTACATTTACTTCTGTATGAGTGAGTGTCTCCTTGATGCAGTGGTACTTGAGGATGAGTTCAGACCACTCTACTCCCACTCCCTCCTCCAGTAAAGCGTTTAACTGAACTCGTGAATTACCATGGACTAGATAATTAACCAGTGTAGACAATCAGGTATGTCTGAGCTTGGAAAAGGTTGGAACTACATAATGCAGCAAAACGCCAGGACTGGGATTTAGAAGTACTGCCCTGGTGGTGTAAGCTCGCTACACAGCTGAGCCGCAGGCTCCCCCTGAGGCCATCCCACGGCTCTGATGCCTGCCTGTCATAATACAGGGCCAAAGGTTTTATTCCACTAACTGCATTATCTCTTCACTGTAGCTTACTTCAGCTGAACCAGCCATGACCTGTACTTGCTTCTCCTTTTCTTTTGCCTTGCACATGTTTAAGCATCTTCACTTTGTCAGATAGCTGGACCTCAGCTCCTCTGCTTCGATAGGAACTGAAAAAACAGACAAATATTGCACAGAAACAACATTAACTCTAATGGTTGGCCATTACCATAAACCGGAGGAGCTGTGAATGAAAAGCCTTTACTTTTAGGATGTAATAGTTTTTTTTTTTCCTCCAGAAGCAATTTTCTTTTTACACGTCGAAATGTAATTGGCCAGCATATGTCATTACTTCGGAGAGCCTGATGCTGTCGAGGCCCAAGGCAATCATGCCTGCCTTAATAGTAAGAGTGCGTCTGTTGAGGCTGAGAAGAACCTTGTACTTCACAGTCAAATTTTACAGTCACAGGCAAATGTTAACCAAGAAGTTCTTTTGTATAGCACAATATGGAAACGCACGAAGGGGAAATTAGTGTGGTCTTACAAAAAAATGAGAATAAATAGCTGCTACTCACCTGTTATACAGTGTTTTGCCATTAAACGCTACTTTATATTGGTATGCATAGCAGGTGCATGGCCATTTTTTGTTAATCGAAGAGCAGATATGATTAAACTTGTTTTCCAGGCTAATCCAGTGCATGCATAGATAACACAGCATCGTAAATTGTAATGTATATGCACGAGCAACAGGGTGAACAAGACACATTGGGTTGTTTTCTATCCTTTTTTATCCTATCTTTCTATTCTGTCATAATTGAATGGGTGATAATAACATATATAGCTAGCTTTGCATATTTAGCATTATACAGGTAGTTAAATAGCCTGGTAACATTATGCTTTATAGGATTATATAGGTAGCTAAATCACTGTACAGCTTGCAATATAATGGTACATCGCATAATGCTATCCAAATGTAATGTTATGTAGCATTACATTGGTAACTAAAATACTACTACTTCTAAAACTACTACTAAAACTACTACTACTACGACTACTACTAGTAGTACTGGTACCACTACAATCACTGCTACTGAAACTACTACTACTACTACTTCTGCTAATAATAATAATAATAATAAGCTTCATTCAGATAGCAAAATAGCAAGCCGCTAATTGCTTGATAGGCTACTGAGCAGTTCATATAGGGTGTCGAATTACTTGGGATGTTACGTACTATGTTCACAAAGTGATATTGTGAGTTGTATTAACATTTTATATATTATCTAATATCCCTAATATCCACAGAAGCCAGAGGTGAACTGTCTACATCTTTGCTCTGCTAAGAAACACAAATCTAGCCTCAAGCATGAGGTAAAGTAACGTAGCGGCCTAAAATGGCTGTCTCTCAGCCAGACTAGTCAGATTTATGGGCAGAGCGCAGAGTCTGCCGTGCTATTAAAGCATCATCATGATGAACCTTAGGCCCTGGTACAGTACTGCCTCCGCCTGTCTGTCTCTAAGCCTCCTTCACATCAAAGAGCGGCTTCACTTCAAAGAGCCTCGCTCCTCCATAGCTAGACGCTACAGCCGTGTTGCCTTTAACACCGACCTCAAAGGTGGGCTGAGAAGTTGTGTGTCTGAGGGCTGGATAATGGAAAACCTTTTTGTGGATTTGGTCCATAAAGCAGGAGTTAGAAGAGAAATCAGTTTTACCTGTTATTCCCCTTCTACCCCAAATGTAGCATTTAGTCGATACATGTTTGGTGTGTAATATAGCACAAAAATAAAAAAAGTAGCAAGCAACCATTTATATTATTGAATTTTCTCTGTGCATTTGTCTATTTTTGTGGATAACAGTGTGTCATACAGTGTTAGAATCCACAACAGCAGGTCTAGGGCGGTAGTAGTTCTAGTGGGTCAAACACTTGCCTGTGAACCCGATGACCATGAAGTTGCAGGTTCAAACCCTCACTTTCTACCGTTGTGTCCTTGAGCAAGACCCTTAACCTTCTATGTTTTCAGGGGGACTGTCCCTGTAAGTAATGATAGTAAGTTGCTCTTGATAAGAGTGTCAGCCAAATGCCCCCTTTACCCTTATTTGTGATTACTTGACCAGTTGGTGTATTATATTGGACAAAAATAGTAGCAGGCAGCCACTTCAAATCCTGAAATTTGTCTGTACATTTGTCTATCTTTGTGGATAACAGCGTGTTATATAGTGTTAGAAACCACATCTGCAGGCCTATTTGAGATTTCAGGCAAATATGTGGTGATTTATTCAGAATCCTGAACGCTAATTGTAGTGCTAACAGTCTTCATCCCACCAAACATTTTAAATGATCAGATACATTGAAGGTATATGTCCAACCCCTTTATGAGCACTTATAATGAGGCAGTGTGGCTCAAATTAAACCAGACTAGTGGTGTCAAAAGTCTTTTGGTCTACAACTGTGCCATCATAAGCTAAAGTATCATCGTCCCTTTTAAAACTATTTTCTTCTCATTTGAGGAATAAATGCTCTATGGAAGCCTTGAAAGCTCACTTCTTTTCAGACCGCCTTCCATGGCAACAATCTGTTTTTGTCATTCATCAAAAAGCGAATCGGTATCAACTCAGGAATGAATTTAGAGCACAGTGAGTTGGGGAGAGATCAGTAGAAAAAGAGAATGGCAGAAACAGAGAGAGGGAGAGAGAGACAGACAGACAGACAGAGAGAAGGAGAGGGAGAAAGAGAGACAGAGAGAGTGAGAGAGAGAGAGAGAGCGATAGAGACAGAGAGAAAGAGAGAAATTATGTAATTCTCTGTTGACTCTCTCTGCTCCAGCTGCTCCCTAAAGATCTAGAGATCGTGAAGTGGGCCTCTGACTGAGACTGAGAGGAAAGTGGTGATGGTTGAAGATTCTTCAGTGTCAATGTGTGTGAGTGTGTGTGTGTGTGTGTGTGTGTGTGTGAGAGAGACAGAGAGAGATAATTAGAGAGAGAGAAATTTTAGAGACCCTTATTGTTACATTCATTCATGTGACACTCATTCATCCCTTGATATCTTTATCTTTTTCTCTTTTTTCGCCTGTCCTTTCTGACCTTTCACTCACTGTGTGTTTCTCTCAGGGGTGTCTCATCCATTAAAGCAACATAATACTTCAAATATTATAATAATATAGTAATTGCTGCTGAATAAAAAGAAAAATTTTAAATCCATATTTCATTCATATTTAACATTTAATAGTTAGTATGTAAAAGACCACATTCTGAGTGGCTAGAAATAGGACTAAGATAAGCTAAACCTTATCTAGGTTACTGTATTCCTATACACTTGATAGAACTACTAATGATGGATTGGTTTGCAAGCTGTACTTCGTGCTGCATTTACATAGACCTTGTTCATAAAAATGTGTCTGTCTCAACATGGTGTTACACCGAGTGGCATCAGAGGAAGGGTCTCCATCATTTAAAGCCTCCTCCTCCAACATGAAAATCTGCAGGGTTAATGTTAGGTAACCTGTAGTGTATAACATCCAGTAACCTGCAGTGTCCAGTAAATTGCATTGCTAATGTCCAGTAATCTGTAGTGTTAGCATCCAGTAACCTGTGGTATTACTGCCCTGTAACTTGTAGTGTTAATGTCCAGTAACATGCAGGATTAACATTCAGTAACCTGCAGCGTCCAGTAGCCTGTAATGTTAATGTCCCGTACCCTGTAGTATTAATGTCAGTAACTCGCAGCGTCCAGTAACCTGTAATGTCCAGTAATCTGCAGTGTTATTGTCCAGTAACCTATAATGTCCACTAACCTGCAGTATTATTGTCCAGTAACCTGCAGTGTTATTGTCCAGTAAACTGCCGTGTTATTGTCCAGTAAACTGCAGTGTTATTGTCCAGTAACCTGTAATGTCCAGTAACCTGCAGTATTATTGTCCAGTAACCTGTAATGTCCAGTAACCTGCAGTGTTATTGTCCAGTAACCTGTAATGTCTAGTAACCTGCAGTGTTATTGTCCAGTAACCTGCAGTGTTATTGTCCAGTAACCTGCAGTGTTATTGTCCAGTAACCTTCAGTGTTATTGTCCAGTAACCTGTAATGTCCAGTAAGCTGTTGTGTTAATGTCCAGTAACCTACGGTATGTCCTTCTTTGAGCTAGTGGATGGAAGATCAGTAGACTGACTGATGTTGATGTGATAGTCTCCACAAATTCTTCCACATTTTTCCTTTCTGCACTATCTTTGCAATAACTTCGTAGGTCTTTGTGTACTCATTGAAGTAACTTTGTTTGTGTGTGTGTGTGTGTGTGTGTGTGTGTGTGCCTGTGTGTGTGTACTCATTTTATTTATCATATCCCGGCTGTACTTCATGTATTTCTCGCACAGTATCATTTCTTGAGGACTTGTTGTTAATATATTTTGAATCAATATCAGGTACATGCTGCAGCAGGGCAGAAGTTAAGCCATCTCCAGGCAGGCGGGTTGATAATGGAATTCTGAAGAGAGACTCAGTCGTCCCCCCTCCCCACCACACACACACACACACACACATACATATGCAGGAGGTATGGCAGCAGAGGAATGAGAGAGCAAGGGGAGGAGAGAAGAGGAGAGATAGAGGGATTGAGAAAATGCTGGTGAAAATCAAGGACATCCCACAGGGACAGCAGAGAGTAGAGATTACAGGAAATGCCATCAGCAGAGAGAGAGAAAGAGAGAGCGAGAGTGAGAGCGAGAGTGAGAGAGAGAGAGAGAGAGAGAGAGAAATGATACAATGTCTGCAAGGGTGCAGATTAGGAATATATTTATACACACCCACACTTTTAAATCCTCGGTATTACACTTCAGTGTATCGCCACGGTAATGGAAGATTGGATTGTGCAGCCGTGTGGGTGTACGGCCACAGTTCAGTGAAAACAATAAATTATGGAAATGGCAAAAACGGTACAAACTCCCGTCATCCTTGGCCACTAGTAATCGGAGCTCGGGCTTCTTCCCACAGTCCAACGACAGGTAGATCAAGCAAATTGGAGATACTAAATTGCCGCTAGGTGTGACTGTGTGCTTGAGTGCATTTGTCTGAGTGTGTGCCTATGATGGACTGGCAACCTGCCTAGGGTGTTTCTCCAACTTTTGCTCTGTGAGCACTGGGAAAAGCTCCAGCACCAGAGCGACACTGGTTAGGATAAGCGGCTCAGAGAATGAACGAATAACTGAGTGAATCTCTACAAACAATTCCAACATGTTTTTTTTAGAGTAACAGCTGAATTCACTGCCACATTACTTTTCCTTTTGCCAGAGTTGATTGAGTTTTGTCGCTCAGTGTGGCCCAAAACTGCATGCAGAGGTCATTTGACTGGCATGTGATGCGACAAATTGCGGACCACTGTTTTCAGTGCTCCAATGAAAACAGACCCAGTTGCAACAAAGTGGTGCACAATGACTTGCTTTCCCTGTGTCCCTGAAGTTTGATGCCTGAAGAAAATCCACAGTCCTCAGGTGGAATGTTATTTTGCTCCAGAAGGTTCAGTGTCCAGAAGGCTGGTGTTTGTTCTTTGTGACTTTGCCACTAGTTTGATTAAAACTGTAACCTTTTGAGCTGGGCTGTATTTTCTTTATGGCGTCGTCACCTAAGAAGCCATGTATCCATTTAGTTTACAATCTGCAAACCTCTATTTCAATTTGACAGAGAATCGAAACGGTTTTGTTGTCTCTTTCCATCGCAAGTTGATATGTCCCAGTGTGAGCAGCTTTGATTTTCCTTGCCAGCTTTTCTGTTGGCAAGGCTCCAACCTGCAGGTTGCCAAGGGTTACCAGCTGTGATGTGTGTCTCTGTTAATGTGTTCATTTCTTTTATGAGCGCAGTGACACGTGCCCACATGGTTTTGCCGGGATTGATCCTTTGAATAGAAAGCCACTCAATGGATCAATTCTGCAATGCCTGCTGTCTTAATAAAGCTGGACTGTGAAGTCAGTTGTGCTCATGGTACATTTGTTTTTAATTGCTAATTCTCTAAAAGGTTAATTAAGTCAATATTTACCGAAGTTCTGGTAATGCTGGGCCATTAGGTCTCATAGATGTCAACCTCATAAAGTCAGCTCTCTCTTGCTTTGCTTGGATGCCTTGATTATGATAATATAATGTGCGAGTACAGGTCATAACAGCACTCTGTGGATGCATGCTCTGTTTATAAACAGCATTATGAGTTTGAGGCTTGAGTTTGAGAATAAAATGGACAAAATGTGTGGTCTTCAAGTAGGATGCTGCTACAGGTTAAAGCTATGTGATGTCCTTTTGTCCACATGATGAAACAATAGACATAAATGAGTGTATTTCAGATCTCTGAATATTGTGGACAGCTCCCTGTAGTTGGAGGGAAGTATCTATTAATCTAGAAATACATTTTGATGCTGGATATGTTGGGGTATTTGTTTCTGTTCTATAATAGCCTAGTAGCTTCAGTGTAAAAGTAAGGAAATGGACTCTAAGTAGGTCTCTGCTGACTGACCACATTTAGGGATTACTATTCATTAAAATTTCCAATAAACCATTGCATTAATGCATCTTCCTCTTTCTCTCTGCAGGTCTGCTGCGTGAGAGCTTCATGGATGAGCCGGAGAGCCTGGTGACCCTGAACCTGCTGGTGGTGGCCGCCGTTTCTGCCTTCTCCACCGGTGCAGCGCTCTCAGGCCTGGCAGTTTGCTGGATCATGGGCCAGAAGCACCGACACCGTTCCCACAGCAGCACGTCCTCCTCCAGCGGCAACCAGCGGAAGAGCGAGAAGGAGCGGAGCATGCTGGGGCCGAGCGGGAGCGGCTCCGTGATGAGCGTGTCACGGCACAGTGTGGCGGAGCGATCGCGGCCGCAGGGCGAGACGCTCTTCGTCATGCCAAACGGCTGGGTGAAGGCGGGCGACCTTGACCCAGGGCTGCTGCCCACGCCTGAACAGACGCCGTTACAGCAGAAGCGTCCGCCTCCAGGTCTTCTCCGCTTGTCCGACTCAGGCTCCGGCTGGGACCAGAGCCAGACCTTCCTGAACTCGGTGGGCACCCAGTGCCCTCCCCCGCCTCCTTCTGCCATTTTCCTCAGCTCCAAGCTCCTCCAGAGTGCCGGTGACAGACGCCACGAGGACTCCATGGACCGCCAGCGATACGTGTCCCTCTCCAGGTACCGCGAGCAAGGTGGCCGGCCTGGGACACTGCTGCGCAAGTCAGCAGGTGATTACGACTACCCGGTGACCCCCCAGGATTCGCCTGACCGCAGAAGGGTGGTATCGGCACCCAGTACGCAAATGGAGTACGGCGGGGAGACCCTGCGCTGGACCCACGAGGGCTACATTTTCAGCCACGCCGCGCCGCCTCCTGGTCACCACTATGCCCCAGCCGGGCCACACCTCACCCGCACCGTCCTGCATGGCTCCCGTGGCCTCATGGACCTGGCCGAGTTCAGCCACCTGCTGGGCAAGGGGGGCGGCGAGCGAGCCCCATCAGGCCAGTGAAAGAGAGAGCAAGTGGGAGAATGAAAAGTGCTGTGAAAATGGAGGAAGCTGTAAAGAAGAAAATGTGAGGGAGGCAATGCCTCAGACCTATTGCAGAGCCAGCAGGATCTGGCCAACCACATCTCTCTCCGTCTTTCTTTCTCTCTTTCCGTTTCTCTCTCATCTGCGAGCTCTGCTTTTGATCTTCTCTGGCTCTCTGTATCATGCTGGGATCAATCCATAGCTTTCAACCACACAGCTCACGTTGCTGAAGAGGAGTAACTACAGCTGTGTTCACATTGCAGGGCTGAAGTGCCACGAATGCAATTTATTAGCTTAATGCCCCACAGAAATCATTTTTTTGCACCAAATGAACACAAAAAAGAAAATATACATTTACAAATCAGAATTGAGCCGCTCTAGTTTTGTTCACAGTGAAGGGCAAATCAGATTTTTTTTCTAAAATCTTATTTTCAGAGCAAGCGTCCACATTGCAAGTGATCATATCCGATCCTTATGACTAGACTATAGTGACTAGACTTGCTCACATATCCACATTGGTTGTCATAGTGGTGATACAAGTGGCTAGGACTGGGGTGAGAAAAACACAAGAGATCTGATCAAAATGAGCTTTTAAATCGAATTAGAAGGCACAAACAAATGTTGCTTGAATCCAACCCGGAAAATGTCAGATTCCATGTGGCATTCAGACTGTAGGAAATCTTCCTACTCAAGTCTGATACACCAAAAAAATGGGATTCCAGCTGCTTGTCTAAACAAAGGATTTCTTACACGGTTACAGATCGAATGTCTACTATCTGGCAATTCGGCCATGCTGAGAATTGTCGGAATTCATGTTTTCTTTAAGTATTCTTTTTAAATTAATGTTTTTCTTCTTGTAAATTACATTTCTATACATATCGTTATCATCATTATCCAGTGTCAGACATATATCTGGACCATTGATTTTGCTTTGACTAATGACAGATATGGCCCCACTTACAAGCACATGTGTGAACCATAAGGGCTGAAAGATTTGAGCAAAAAAATCTGATTTGATCAGACCATAAAGTTTGTGACACAAATGTAGCCTACCACACATAGATAAATTCTCCCACCCTGTGGCCGTCTGCCTGTCTGGAAACAGACTGTGCAGCCGACCACACACTGCAGATCCTTCATCGGGGGGGTTGGCAGCAACAAACTGCAGAATATGCGAATGCAGCCCAGTTAATGATGTCCATATCTATTCCCAGCGGTGGACACTGTGTTGGCTGAGGAAAATAATGTTTCATCTTCGCGTGCACACACACACACACACACACACCTCTCTCTTGTCGATTACAGAATGTGCTCTCAATTCACAGGGGATTTCCAAGCCACTGGATGTAATAAAACAGCCCACAGGCATTGATCCCCTCCTCAGTGCTGGGACAGTATGCACCTTGTCCCATCTCCAGCATTTACTCATTTAAATAGCGCCACCATTCGTGACCATGCTGGATAGTTATTGCAAGTTACAAATGAATGGGCGTCATGACCCAAGTGTGAAATTTTTGTCCACTATCAGATGAGGCCGATTTACATAACCATAAATTAAACAGCAGTTTTACACAAACTGTGCTTTGCTAACCTGATATTATTGGGAGCCCTCAACTGTCAAATTACTTAAACTCAAACAGCAGAACCTCACTTTGAATAACAAACACAATAAGCCACTTAAATAATTGTATAACTTGCAAATTTAAACCTAATCTTAAAAAATGTAAACAATATAGTGGGCTCTCAAGCGGTCTAGCTGTCGAAGCGTTGGCCCTGTCACTGGGAGAGCATGTCTGACCAGGTTCTCAGAGAGAAAAGGACGGTTTCCCCTTTCCCTCTACCCAGCACGATGCTAAACAATGCGAGCGGACATAAAAAAAATTGTCAGCGTTCTTTTTCCAGCGAGCTGAGCTGTCTAATGTCATTGCATTTGCTCCAGTTCAAAAAGATGCAATGTTGTCTCGACTGAGAGAAAGCATCTGCTGGGCTTCACCATCCCAGCATCATGCGGTGGGCGGGACTTACATAGTTGGCATTGTTGGGATTGGCCAAGACTAAATTTGGGGAGAAGAACAGGATCAGACAAGATCCAATTTAAAAGACACTGTCAATTCTACTCAACAATGACTGCAAGCCCATATGCTCTCAGAAAAGAAGGAAATAGTCAGTACTTTTAGTTAGCAAACATAACTGTGCCATGTGTTGTTACAGTTTCAGTTATAGTTTTTAAGCTGCATTGACGCCAAACATGCCGCAAGTTACCAAAAGGTACAAATATGCCCTCTTCCTCTGGGAAAAAGTATCAATTTTCTGAGAGTGTTAGAATCCTGACATCGCCTGCTTTTATCAGCCCACAGATACGTCGCCCCTCATGTCACTGTGTGTGGAAGTGTGCTTGGCAGATTCCTCAGCCAAGAGGAAAAATCGCAGCACAGAATGAGCTAAGCTTTGGCACTGCATTAACGATCCGCTAGCTTCTAGCCAAATTCATTGATGATCTAGAGAGAGAGAGAAGGAGAGAGAGAAGACAGAGAGAGACGGATGGATAAAAGATGAAGATGTGATTTAAAGTGTTTTAAAGTCTCCGCAACTCTCAACTTCAAGCAATTTTCTTCGAACAGAGAGAGAGAAAACCCAGTGAAAGCAAATGCTGAGGCGTTTGAGCCCACAAAAGTTTCTGAGTTTTTGATTTGGTTTGTGATTCCTTCCTCTTTGTACAGTGTACAGTGAATTTTCCTAGCCGCTCTGAAGTGGACTGTGGTCTCGAGGTACGCTGGACCTGGGGAGGAACGGTGCAGGAACTGTACGAGGGAGGACACAGTGTTGACCTACCTCTCGAGGGCCTTCAAGTGAACTTTCATATGGAGGCAGTGCGCTCCCATCTGCGGAGGGCAAAACTCCTCTCTCCGTTACAGAGGGCAGACTTAAAACAGTCTTTTCAGAAGAAAAGAAGGACAAACAAACGATGGAGATGAGAAACATCACGTCAAAGGAGGACTGTTCATTTGGATGCCACTGATGTCACCGAGTAAGGACTGATCATTCAGACTGTACTGTATTATAAGCGGTTCTGTTCGTTCGTTTTGTGTTTTCTTTCCATGGCCTGGAGGTCCTCACAACTTTGAATTCATCGTAAGAAGGCGCCAGCACCACAGTGTGAAGGAAACTGTCCCAATTACTGATTCAGTTATGAAAAGGAGTGTGATGTGTACTCCACCAAGTCAGCAAGCAGGCAGTGTCATGCATTATACAGTTAAGAGAACTGAACCTGACTTCTTATCCTGTATTAAACCCTCCCTTGCTGGAGAACACATGCTCACACAGCGGTGAGGGATTTCTGACCATATGAATGATTTACATGGGGCTGATTAGGGTCTCAGAAGGGCATGAATTCCATATGTGTCCATTTAAAATTGCGGAAACTAGGGGCTCCAGAACGGGCCGAAAGGGTTTCACCCGAGGTTAAATCCTGATGATATTGCAGCCTTCTATGTCCTGAATACATGTTCCTGTCTTACAGTTGTACCGGCCAGTCCTGGAAATGTGTCAAGATTGGGAAGTCAGTGATGTTGAGCTACCCTACGTTTTTGTGTGTGCAGCTGTATCTCTTAGTCTGAGTTGACGTTTCCTTGCTTCACCCACCAGAGGCACCACTAGACCTGTTTTAGGAGGGCTTTAGCCCCCCAAATGTTCTTCAGCCCCAGTAAATAAATGCGCATTGCTAAGTTAAATTATCATTAGTTTATTCATTCATTCTTCCTTATTCAAAATTACAAGACCTCCTAGCAAAGGATCCTAGCAAAGGCTGAGCCCCCCCAATTCATGAATCTCTAGTGATGCCCCTGCCACCCACAATTGTGTAGCAACTGATGCCGGGTTGGACAAGCTGAACAGAAAGTGTGTGTGAAAGGTGATAGACTACTTTCAATGAGTTCCAACAATGTAGCATTTTACATTGGAGACACAATCTAAACCCCAAACCTAAATGCATAAAACTGAATGAGATTTGTGCTCACTTTCTGCTAGGCTTGCCTAATACATGCTACAATAATGCTTTTGTGGGTGAAGCGTAAGTGGCGTAGGTTTATCACTTCCAACTCCGCAGGCGCTATGTGAGCTTTTCTTTCCTAGGATCTGTTTATTGCAACACTTTCAGATGTTTGTTCCTGGTGGCATCTGGTTGTCATCAGGATGGTACACACACCATTAGTGCAGTGCAGTGGGCTGAAAAGATCATAACTCTGAAGTATACTGTAATTTTAAATACAGTCCACAGTGCTGTAGGTCTGTCGATGTAGCAGGATGGCACAGGTGGTGGATGGGAGGCGTGTGTGGTTTGTGTCTACTGAGACGAAAGAAAACAAGCTTCAGGAATTCCTTCGGCGTGAAACGGCCTTTAGCCTCCGCAGATACTCCCAAAGAAAACACACACAGAGCACACCTGCATTTGCATTGTGTCTCTGCGCGGAAGAAGATCCAGTCCAGCTCATTCATAATTTGTTCTGCTCTTTAAGAACTAATACTCTAAAGATGTGAGCGATCGAAACCATATGGCGAGGGCCAAGAGGGCGAAACGGCTGCACACACAGACGCAGGAGTGTGCACAAAAAGACAAACGGTCATAGTGGGACATATATACCTGTGTGTATTCTCTCGCACACATGAATCAAATCTGCAGTTTGTTTCAAGCCCTCGTCAATCAGGAGGGTACGTCACCTTATCCACATGCATCCACGCACACACACACACACATAGGAAGATGTACACACATGCAGCGTGACCAAGATAAATTAAATTGGAAAGGCTTCGTGCTTGATTACACAGTGTGTGTGTGTGTGTCTATGTGTGTGTGTGAAGAAGAGACTCTGAACATATGTGCGTGCGTGTGTGTGTGTGTGTGTGTGTGTGTGTGTGTGATTGCTCTGGGCCACCAGGACATCCCTCCAGGAAGCCAGTCCTAAAATACAAGGAATAGAGCCCACCCAAGAGGAAATGCAGGGTCAGCGCCCTTCACTTACATGTCAAAAGCACCTGAACCTGTAATTCCATTCAGGACGTAGCATTTGCAGTTATACAACAGACCTCAAACCAGGGAGATGGACTGCAGCAGTATCATCCAACACTAGCAACACACTCACTGCCCACTTTATTAAAAACACCTACCTTGTACTTACACACTCACCTCTTTATGAGTTCTACCTACCTTATAGGTCCATAGATAGGAGGACCATTACAGACTGTAGTCCATCTGTTGATGCACTCTCTTTTGATATTTTCTGACCACTGGCTTGCACTGACCAGTTTATTTCTATCGATGGACAGTGTTGGGGGTAGCATGTACTTAACAGGCCAGTACAGTATTTAGCAGACGCTTTTATCCAAAGCAACTTCCATTCCCTAACTACAGGGGGCAGTCTCCCTGGAGCAACTTGGGAACTTGCTCAGGAACCCAGTGGTGGTGTGCTGAAGGTAGGATTCAAACCTATGACCTCTTGGTCCAGAGGCAAGTATCCTACCCACTAGGCCACCACCACCTCTGTAAGCGTTACATTTCGTTCATAGATTTGAATAATTAGTAATAAGTAGTGCGATTACCTTTTTGGGAGGTAATGAGTAAATTAATCCCATTACAATTATATTAAGTACTAATTTGTAATTGATTACATTGAGTACCCCAACACTGGTGGTGGACCGTTTGTAGCACAGCAGTGACGCTGGCCTTAAAGTGTGTGTGGCAGTGATATGAGAGTAATTAAAATAGCAGAGTAGTTTTTACACAGGTGGTCCACCATCCAACAAATTGTGGTTTTGTGGTCATAAACTAACCTCTGAGGACGACAGTCACAGACAAAGGTGTTTTTAACAAAGTGGTTCGAATACTGTGCCATTGCAATGCAAACCAAACATGCAGTGGATGGACGGAAGCATTACTGGACAGGACTGTTGGGTTGGAACACAAACATACTTGAAGTGCCAAACTGTACCTTTGTATTCAGCAGAATGTCTCTTTGTATCAAAAGGCATTAATGCAATGTTTTGTTCTTAATTTTGTTAACCGTTCCCAGTGTCTCCTTTGATTTTCAAGCCTGTCGTGAGCTTATTTCTGTTGTATTGCTTGCGTTCGCTTCCTTTTGTCTGGCCGTGGAAGGGAAAGGTGCTGTTTTATGGTACATCTGTTCAACTGGTCTCTACCACAACTGCCGTATCTTGACCTCTGCCAGAGGCCCTGAACTTCACTCTCAGAGCTGAAGACTGTTCGACCATAAACCGACAACAAACTACTGTACATAAGCACAAGAGGGTTTTATTTTTGTGATCCGAAACGATGGCCAGTTTACTTGACCGTATGACTTTGAACAACTGAACTGATCCGTTTGTGTCCCTGTAAAGAAGATCTGATGATGATTAGAACCGAGAGGAACCCACATGGACCTCAAGAGGACCTTGGCAAGGTCCGGGGAAAAAAAATGTGATCTTGTTTTTTGAGTTTCTTTTGTAAGGAAAACTCAGTGTTTTGTTGATTTCTGATCGAAGGGCCTAGAAGGTTCCTGTCCATGACTCAGCAAACTGTACATAGCTGAAATAGTGAGGTCGAGCCCGAGACCTTTCATGTTCCTGTGTACTGAAGATACATGTATGCGAGTGTATAAAGCGAATATTTTTTTTTTTTAATTCATCACACATGTATATGAATGCACCATTAAAATCTCAGTTACTCACACACACACATACACATACACATACACACACACACAGACACACACACAGTCTCACACACACTTATTTTGGCCTGTAAATCAACATGGATATTTTATCATTCTAATAAACACATTGGATTGTTTGGGTTTGCTTTTTTCACTTTGTACAGCCTTAATAAACGTCATTTCCAGGCTAAAATGCAGTCAAAAGAAAAGTCAGGAAGAGAAATTGTAATGCACAATGCATTTTGAGTGCTTTATTCATTTTAAATTTTGTGTATGCATGAAAGATCTGGGTGTATTGTTTTTTTTCACATGATGAAGACATTTAGAACAAACATGTGATCCACTGGCCAGCAGAAGGTTCTCCAGCTTTTTAACTGTTAGGCTAAGCTTCGTAGCCTGCATGACTGAAGTTCCTCTAAGGATGACTCTACCGGCCAAACCACATGCAGCTCTTCATTAAAGTGCTGCAGACTTGTCAATGTGATTTAGGCCTCAGTATGACTTATTGTAAATAATAAAACTTCATAAAAGTTTACAATTTCAAACAACACCAGGGCTGGTATTCACAAACAATTGTAAGCAATGATCTTGGATCAGATTTTTCTGTATTTATAACAGCCATTGACACTTTCTCTGCACTGTCACACTGAGGGTGAACTCTTACTAAATCAAATGGGGCAGCTGGTGGCCTAGTGGTTAGGAAGTTCGCCCTGCAATCAGAAAGTTGTGGCTTGAGCCCCACACACTTCTCCTCGGGCGCTGCTTCACTTAGTGAATGGGTTAAATGGGTTGAACACAGAGGAAGAATTTTGTGTAGTTCACACTGTGTGCTGTGGCGTGTTCATGTATGACAGAATGGTCACTTTACACTAGGCGGTCCGTATTACACTCTAGCACATTTGACCCCCCAAATCAAGTTAGTTTGACTTGTGTGATCTTTTCTTACCATTTCTGGGCACATTTGAGAAGGTGAGCTCGGGTGCGCTATGCACCTGATGGGATCGCTAACCTTGCCGTGAATGGAACTCAGAATAAGTAAACTTTATTTATTGACTGCTTTTCAAAAACAGTTCATGTTCACCAAAGAGCTGTACAATACAGACTGAAACTGTCAGGCTTATTTAGCACATTATCATACACAGAGGTCATTCAATGTGCCTTACGGGAAAAGATTCTAAAATGAAATTGAAAAAAGGACTGAAGAAACAAAAGAATACCTAGAAAATCAATACAAGAAGATTGAAAATGCAATAAAATTAAATAGGGCTGATATTTAAAAGAAGGTGGGGGAGAATTTTAAAACTACAGTAGGTGCAGATCTGATATTGATGGGCAGTTGGTTGGACAGCGTAGTGGATAAACACTATTTCACCAGGTTTATATAGACTTCAAACATATCAGAGATGTTTTTGGGGCCCAAAAAATTGAGTGATGTGCTCTCTTTTCTTGGTTTTGGTTATAACTCTGGCAGCAGCATTTTGAAAGAGGTGGAGCTATCTAATGGACCTTTTGGAAATACAAGTGAGGAGAGCATTGCAATAGTCAACGCTGCAGGGAAAAAAAACTTTTAAAAAATGAAACAAAGCTAACCAAATGGGAAAAAGACATGAAATAACATGAATAAGATGAATAAAATAAATTATACAGAGATGCACCCTGCAGTGGGTTGGCACCCCACCCAGGGTGAGTCCCTGCCTCGCGCCCGTTGACCCCAGGATAGGCTTTGGGTACCCGCGACCGTAGTGTGAATTAAGCAGTTCTAGAAAATGGATGAATGAATGACTTAAAATATTATAAATATAAACAGAAATAAAACGTCCCAGAGACATAAACCCACTATACCAGTTCAGATCAGTTAAAAAAGGTGACTGTCCCATTAATCAAAGTAACAAAAGGAGGACTTTGGCCTATAACAGAGGTGTGTGTCAAAAAAACTGGACACAACCCACAAGAACTCTGAGATACACTACCAGCCAAAAGTTTTAGAACACCCCAGTGTTTCAAGCTTTTTCTTAATTGAAATTCAAACAGTTCAAGTCCAGTGAATAGCATGAAATGGTACAAAGGACAGTGCTGAACTGTGAAAGGTTTAAAATGGTAAGTTTATCCAGAAGTGGGAAATAATTCTGTAGCTCCATGCAGGACCTCTGGTATGTGCCTGGTTGGTCGGGTTCCTCTTACAGTAAGATAGTGCCCCAAAACATAAGACCAAGCTCTGCCAGAACTACCTCAGAAAACAGAACAAGATGGAGAGCTGGAAAACATGGAGTGACCAGAAGTCTCCAGACTTAAACCCCACAGAGCTGCTTTAGGATGAACTGGACAGAAGAGTGAAAGTAAAGCAACCTATAAGTGCCGCACACTTTTGGGATCTTCTGCAACATAGTTGGGAAGAACTTTCTGCAGAATGAACAATGAGACATTGAACTGCCTGAACTTCAATACAAAAAAAAACTGCGGTGTTCTAAAAGTGTCAAAAGTTTTAGGACATTTGGTGACAATCTTCATTCTTGTGGACCAAAAAACCACTAAACAATCTTTTGATGAGCTGAAAAAGCTGCCGGTTCAGTATCTGAAAGGGTGCGCTCTGTAAATCTGGCAGCCCAACAGATGAAACCTGATAAAGCGGTGAGTAATGTGATGATGTAAACGCGCTCAGTCCATCATGTTTAGCGCAATATGAGCAGTCATCTAGGACATCTAGGCCTAGTGTGAATAGACCCTTAGTCCTAAACTACATAAACAAGTCTGCTCCACCTGAACGAAGTGGTTTGAGAAGTTCAGAGACGTTTTATGGATGTTCACTCTCAAATCGGAGTTAATCGGAGTCAATGCCGCAAGTCCCATCTCTGTCACACAGCGCACAGTGATACAGAGTCAAACAAATATGATCTTGATGAAAATTGTGAATCACACAAAGTCTCAATGAAGTGAGGCAGGGTGAGATTACACTCCATTATAACAGCTATGTTACACCCCACTGAACACCTTCCACACCTCTCCAAAACATCCTGTGAAATGAATGACACTGAATTTAGCTTTTTTTGCACTACACTGCACTCTAATTCCATTTTGTTAACATGCTATTTGCTCTCGTTGTTTATGCTATTTGCTCATTGCTACTTCTCTTGCTGTTTGCTCGTTGTTGCCAGGTGTTGGCTCTTTAAAAGAACACTAATGTGGGGATCACGTCTTCTGTCCCGAGTGTCCAGCAGAGGGCGCTGCAGAGGCCTCAGCATCTCTGTTGCTGTGGAGATTTCTGTCACCATGGCAACACGTCTGGGATGGAACAGAAAGTGATGCTGTGTTAAAACTGATTACATCTCCGTTAATTAGATCTGCGTCAATCAACGCAACATATAATTAACACGAACGCCAGTTAACCCGCGTGGTGCGTTCACTGCGCCCAGCGTTCAAACTTGTTGCGAAGGCCATTTCTTTTTTTTTTGAGCCCTTTTTTATATTTCATTACAAGTTTATTATTGATGTATTCCATCCTCAGAGTCTGAGTGACAGCACTGTTTGTACAGTTATTGAGTAATTCATTAAAGCATCTACCAGACCCTAACCCTGTTATTACCAAAGTTAGAACAGTGCAATACAAATTTTTTTTTGCCATGGCCTGTTACATTTCTTTAAACATTTATTAGGATGGGACACTTTTTGATAAATACCCAGGCGAGTTTGGAAAATTAGAGACACTTCTAACACATTTAAATTAAGGGGGCCCCCTTAATTTAAATGTGTTAGAAGTGTCTCTAATTTGTTAATATGATCACTCCTGTTTTGGTTTTCTCTTGCCACGGACAGATCTTGTCTGATAACTCTTGGAAAGCCCAACTCTGCTTCAAAAATACCCCAGAATACCGGTGTCCACATCATCATAGAGTGATGAAGAGACCATGGCGTCATTTATCAAATGACCACAAGAGGGCGTAGTGACATTAAATATCACTTCTGTCTTGACAATCATTTCAGATGCAGGGACATGAGAACAGAATTCAGCCAAATTCAACAAATTGTGTTAAAATGTTATTTAATTAAGATTCATTACAAACATATATTAACAACACATTCACTGTATTATGTCATTATGTTATCTATTATGTCAGTTGCTGGAAATCAAGAGCTCATGATCTCCGGCTGATTTAGCTCTTTGCTCATTTGGAGAGTACCTGTTGAGTTGTGTGCGTTCGTTCCTAGGCCTGAGTCTGTGAACCACCAGTGATGTGAAATTCATATCTCAAGAAACTGAGTTCCTCATTTTTGCCGTTTTCAGAAGCTGATTACTCTGAAGCCAAACCACAGCCTGTCTCTGGCTAGGCCTGCTTAGGGAAGTGCAACAGTTCAGCTTAAGCTGTACCTGCTATTACTGAGCCTTTCTTTTAAGAGACAATCTGGCGTAAAAGCAGACACTGTAGTTCATTACTGATACGTCTGCCTCATCAGTGTGACAGAATTCATGCCTTCATTATGGTTCAAAAACATACATCATGCAACCAGTGGGAATCTTCTCTGGGGCAGTAAAGAAATCCACTTATGATATTCAACTTCCTAGCAGTGACGCTGTCTGGATACATTCTGCATTTCAGACGAAATGAGTCGTTTTCACCTTTAAGGGTGACAAAATGCAGTAAAACGATATGCTGTCTGGATACATTCTGCATTTCAGATGAAATTAGTCATTTTTACCTGTAAGGGTGACATAAAATTTCCTCGGAGATCAATAGTTTTCTGATTCTGAAGTCTGGACCTTGGTCAGAATACATGTTTTGTTGAATTGAAGTGAAAATACATGCACTTAAATATGGTCTTTGTCATGCAAATTGTAGTGCAGGTTTTATTCAGTTTAACCCCAGTATTTTAAATTCAGCAAACAAACAGTGTTCATGCACTAAAGCATGCAGAAGTGTGTCCTCTGTACAGGATGTGTACTTCGGAAATCAGCAAAACATATAATTTAAACATTGGCTTTTGTATGCAGCTATTTCAAAGAACAAAAACTGGTCCAGCAAAGCTTATCACAGCTATCTTTGACACACCGTGATGAAGATCAGACACCACAACTTTGTGGTGAAGTCATTTCAGAGCATAGTTATCTCAAAGAATCATACAAACAGATGTTGCACAGGTTGCAGGGATGCATTAAAGGATTGTTTCCGGTAGAAACAGGTTGGCTTTACAAGAGTAATGGAAACGTGGTCTGCTAAAGGTATGGGTTAGAAATGAGGTTCAGGTCAAAACATGGCTAATTTGGTCATATTTGTAGACTTAGCAGTGAGCTAGCTTGGGGGAAAAAACTATTATTTGCAAAGCTGCCCGCTAACAAGCTAACTAGCTGATTTGCTTCAGTCTAAAGGATGTGGTTAACGAGTAACGATTGGACTGAACCAAAAAGTTGGGCTGCTATTTCCCACCCCAGAACAAGTGTGATATACTGTGTTCACTATGCTAGACTACCTGTTAGCTCTGAAAACCTTTTTCAACAAGAAGTAATATCCCACCACATCTAGGCAGCAATTGGTTGTTGCTACAAATCCAGACATTTCAAAAAAGGCATGGCTATATTTAACACGTTGACAGTCTGTGAAAAGGTATCTCAGCAAATAACCAACGTGAATAGGAGTAAAGCAAACAATAAATGTGATCATGTTTGCTGTGATTATGGCCACCACCCTTTTCCTTTCCATCACATCTGTCTTGTGAGCATGCTGAAGGTTGTCCTCTGTTGACTTCAGAAGCGTTCGGATGGCTTGAGTGGAGCAGGTTGTGATGATGACTATGGGCAGGAGGTACCCCATGATCTCCAGGACCAGTAAGAATGGTAGACTCAGTTTTTCTTCCGATTTGCGCACGTAGCATTTGCACAGGAACTTTGGAATCAAGTTTTTATAAAAGCCTGTGCAGATCGCCATGACCGTCACCCAGATGAGAGCACACACGATGCGTGCGATGGTCTTTCTCCTGGCCTCCAGGGCTTTGGTCAGAAAGGGGAACCTGATGGCTATGAAGCGATAGGCACTGATGGCAGTGATGGTAAAGATGCTGACATACATGTTGCTGTAATGCACGCATATGAGGAACGTGCAGAGTTCTGAAGGCTTTATTCCGTGGAAGGCCTCATAAATCCGGAAGGGCAGGAAAAGGATGAGTAAGAAGTCGGCGAGCATTAGGTTCAACATGTAGATGTGAGTGTCCGTCCAGTGGCGGATCCGGGAGAAGAACCAGAGGGTCGAGACGTTGAGGGGCAGGCCCACGACAAACACAAGAATGTAAGCCACCTGGTGGAAGTGCCTGAGAGATTTCTGTATTTCGCTGATCTCCTCAGTGCAGTTTGACGCCATGGCCTGACACACAGCAAACATAAAGTTAATATTATATTATATTATATTATATTCAGGGCTGGGCAAATTACATGTTATAGTGTTAATGCATTATTTACTTAACGTTGACAATTGTTTTATTTTTTTATAAGTATTATTTTGAAAGTTCATTGCTTTTTTGGTGCTCGACTACTTCACCTCACTCTAACGGGGACACTCTACTGAACGTAGACTGTTTATGCTGCTCCCTGATGAAAGAAAAAGGTTTTTGCTGGTCCCTGGACAGATGTATAAAAGTTAACTTGGTGTTGCTCGGAAAGTGCCTGTCATGTCATGATGGTGGCTCTTTACTCTGAGGGTAACTTGTATTTCTATAACAAACTAAATAAAATATAACAATGCGCTTAATCACAATAAAAAAATTATATTATATTTCGGACTGGGCACATTAATGCGTTATTATCGCATTAACGCATTGACTACTTAATACTGACAATTATTTTATTGTGAGTTAACGCAGGCTTTTAAAAAATCCTTCTATTTTGAACGTCCGTTGTTTTTATGGGCTCATGGTTGCGGGCAGCACGCAGTGCTCTGCGTCTCAGCTGGTTCTCGCGGGGGTCAGGCGTCCCATTACTTCTGTCCATATTAGATGGACAAAAGTATTAGGACGCTTCACCATCACACCAACAGGGACTTTAATGACAGTGCATTCAGATACATAGACTTTAATATGTCTATGTATCTAAATGCATAGCTGCTATAATGGTTCCGCCCCCATGTTCTGGACTCTGTGGGGAACTTTTTTCTATAACTAACTAAATAAAATGTGAATGCCCTGCAGAGGCATATAGCTTTCGTTTTATATTTGATTTGATTACAAATTTGAGACTTACAGAAATATTTGAACTGTAACTGTGTTAAAGGGAACCCTGTCTGCAAACCAAATTTTAATGCACTTTTGTTCATACAGCAGTACTTTAAAAATAAAAGTGTGCAATACATTAATTTTTTTATTTTGCTTATAACAATACAATTAATCACAGAAAACCATGTGGTTAATCGCGATTAAATATTTTAATTGTTGCCCAGCATTACTTGTATCATTTTATTTTATATTTATTTTATATTATAATATATTTTATTGTATTAAATTCCTGTCTTGGATTTGGACATACTGTACTGTGCAAAAGTCTTAGGCTCCTGTGCAAACTGTTCAAAACCATTTATCTGAACAGCGATGGACTTTCTGCCAGCAAATACACAACAGATCAGAATTATGCAAACAAACTAGAAAGCATTAAAAGCTCAAATTATAAAGCATCTATTTGTTAAAGGCACTTGAAGTTTCTGAGCTGGGTAAAAGAACCCAGGTTCAGTTCCATATTCCACCTCCAGCCTTTGCATGGATTTGTGAAACTCAGCAGCTCCTGATTGAATCTAACGAAGTGCTGATTGAGCTGAACAAGGTATTTGAGGTATTCAATGAAGCTAAATGGAAAAGAGGTCTGGAAATGTTTAAACAAATGCATGGATAG